>CEMT01385638.1:0-74194 GCA_900068985.1 Pterula multifida
ATTAATAAGATGCTCTGAAAAGTGGGATTTGACATTGGTTGCGTGTGAGCGAAGCGAGCTCAGGGACCGCTTGTAATCATAATGTCTGCAATCATTGTCCAACTGCCGATATCAATAAAATGTGTTTAAGATTGTGAGCGATGTCACATATGTCACATTTACCTCTGTGACTGTCCGACTCTAGGTGCTGCTGTCCGGCTCTTCGGGACATGATAGTACGGGTGATGTCCATGTCCATTGAGAAAATCAAGATTATTATGGAGACCATTATAAATTTACTAGGGAATTACATGTAATTCTATAGGCTCATTGCTGTAGAGGGGAATATCTACTATTTTTACTCTCTGAATTTAGAGCTGTGCCCGGATAAATAGTTGACAGGGAATCAGAGAGTGTGGAACGTAATGTTGGAAGCAGTATTGTGTTGGTACTGAAAGATGAGCGAGGGGGTGCTGCGGTTGAATGGGAACCAGTTCTGGAAAACATCCATGAAACATTGTCCCCTCGAGCGGCATGAAGTCTCTTTGACTTGGGCTGGCCGTTGTACAGCCAGGTGGCCACTAACACGATCCCAGAGCCAAGGATAAATGTGAATGTCATGTGGAAATCGAAGAGGGCAACAGAGGCTAGGAAAGATATGACGATACTGAGACTAGTAGCGAATCCTTTCATGATATTGTCCGAGTATTTGATAACCAATGCTGTCACTAGACCACCCATGACCTGCACTGCAACAGTGCCCCATGCCCAAGGACCAAAATCGTGAAAGAGTATTGAGAACCAGGCGCAACCGCCTGGTGCAGGGCCAGAAGTGTTTGTGAACAAAATAGGGACAAGGGCCGGTAAAAGGGAGAATAATGATAATTGGACATTCCTGACCCATAAATCGCAGGGCGAATTCTTCAAGACCATCTCAAAGTAGACTCCTGCAAGGCCTGACGTAAAGCAAGCGGCGAAAACAGCGACAAATCCCTTAATAGCTTGCATATCACCAGCCCCGTGCGCGGTAGCGATTGGATGTGACTGGATTTGCACTATGCCTACTCCAATAGCGAGACACAAAAGAGCTATCCATTGGGTGGTGGAAAGCTTTTTTCGCAGGAGAAGAACGGAGAATCCAGCGGTTGTTAGAATTTTCGTTTGGTAGCTGACTTGGAAGGTCGCAGCATCCAGATTGCTTGCAGCGACATATTGTAGATTGTTTTGTATGACTATGAAACAGTTTGAACATTCGTTAATTATATTATACTTAGTTCAGAATAATACCCTTACCGTAGAGAATAGCCGGTATAGAGAGTTTCCAACAATCTGGAGCGAAGACCTCTCTTCCTAGTCCGCGGAAGCGAGCCAGAATAGACATTGAGTTGTAGTTTGGTTTTGAAAGAGATATGTCTGATTCAGTAGTATCGAGCTGAGTGAATGCAACGGCGAGTGATATAAAACCCTTAAGGAGTTCGTTCAGTAAAACGGCGGTTGCAGCTGAGTATGCATGACTCGGGGAAGTGGATATACGTGAATAATGCATGATAATCGTGAGCATCGAGTTCTGTACTGCCAGTGTCACGAGCCTGATTGTTTTGTAGTTTAGATAGAGGTGAAGTCGTAGACCGTGTTAAAGGTAAAGACGACTCACGAGAGGTATTTGAGGGGTACTCCCAGGAGCCGTGGTATTGATTGAAGGTTGGCATCGTTGGCAAAATCCAGTATTGGATCTCTGTCATCACTGGCTTTCATGCTCAGTTGGAGAGAAGAGTCATGATGGTGGGATGTGGACATAGGTGTAGCAAGCGGAGTTGGAAAGGAAAGAAACTGCGCATGCTGTTTCATCAACTCCGTCAGTGGTCAGCACTAGCGGTCGCCGGTCACCGGTCACCCCTCGCAGCTCACAAAGACCAGACTAATACGTTGTGTAATAACTTTACTACATCTACAGATCGAGGTGCTGTATTGCTACAAATCTATGAAGATAAATTCTATAAACCCTCCTTCAAAGTCCTAAACTATCGGGTCTGCTCATCCTGTCTTGTGTTTGGTAAAGTCCATAGAGGCTATACGTGGGGCTCCGATATTGATCGTAACATGCATCTCCATATTCCAACGCCATTTGCGCGAGTGAGGGCAGAATTATTGGCGAAGGAACTCGAGGAGGTAGTTCGTGGTAGTTCATAATGAAGCTTTGAGAGTTTACAGCACTATTCGGCGGAGGTGATGTGATCTGCGTACCCAGAGTTAGTGGTCTCCAACATATCCTATATTGCAAGTTCTCTATTTCACCTTCGATATTTCTTTAGTTGCGGTCTCAAAGTCTTTCAGCATCAAGCTTCCTAGTGTTGCACTTGTGTCCAACACTGGACTGGGGTCTAAAAGTGGCCCCATTGATCCCAGAAGATGAGCGAGCGTATATTTATTTGCCCGATCAAATGAGGGCTGCGGAACGGACTTTTCGTATCTGCGTTTGGCTGGGTTGGATGCCACAACGCTCAAAGAATCATCCGGATATATGGTGGGATATGGAGAAAGGGGGGCATCATGAGAATCGCTGCCTATCAAAGGGGATTTAAATCCTAGGGCGGATGTCAAGGCCCTAGTGTTACGTTCTCGAGAAGCTTCATTCACAGGTGCTTCATATATAGGCCGGAAGGGATCTAGACTCTGTATCGGGGTGTTTGGCGGTTTCTCTAGGTGTCGCTTGTGTATTCCAGGCATGTAATTGGTTGATTTAATCCGACTGCGACCGCCAGTACTAGATGTTACAGCCATGGACATGAGCGGCTGTGAGCAAGAATGCCTTGGAAGGGTGGGCGAAGATACATCCGCTCCATCATATGCATTTCCTGGAGCAGAAGGGGAACTGCGAGCGAGGTTGCTTTGAGTCTGACTCCGTCGTATGAGATTGGTCTTAGTATGGTAGATGTTATGAGGTTGATCGGTCGTAAAGGGAGCCTTCGCGGTCAGGGCGATTCCGATATTCTGACTCACAGGAGAATCGGGATAGATGGATGTGGAAAGTGTAGAAAGCCTGGAACTGGTTCGAACATTAGTCTCAGGTGGCTGCAAAGCGTTGTTCGAAGTATCTGACGGAAATTGTTTGGAACTCTCCTTCATCCTAGCTGCTGGAGACGCTTTTGAATCACTTGGATGGTCTCCCTCATTTTGAATAACAGCACTGGTGAGAGCTGGAGTGTATTGAGTCCATTCTGTCGCAACTATTCTTGATGAAAAACGCTCCTTGCCTCCAAATATAGGAGATGAATCGCCTGGGAGCACACGATCGTCCTCGAAATCCAATGGTAAGATAGGATTAGAAGGAGTGGGATGAACGCGCCGACGTGGACGTGAGCAGATCTTGAGGATAACGAGTAGACCTAGAACTAAAGACACTGATCCAACGGATAGAAGTATAATCACGTTGGTAGAGACACGATCTGAAGAAACGCCTGTGGTTTGAGGTTCTGATGATGGGGTTGCTGTTGGAAAGTCGGAAGTAGAACTAGGTGAAACAAAAACGTCTAAAGAGTGCACGGATATAGGTAAGGCTGGATAGATAGATGAAGAAGGACCAGAGTAGAAGTGAGGGGACGTATAAATGCCTGTATCGGGGATCGGTACTGGAACATCAGTCGCCTCAACCATGGTGTGAAAGTCACGAAAAAATCTTGGTCTAGGAGAATAATTGTTTTCTTTTGCGGGGGAAATTTCTGTCATCTTGTGGGTGTCAATGCCTGCATCTTCCAAGACGGAACGAAATAAATCAGAGTTGTTCCTTGAATCAATTGCGTGAGTTGGGGACATGAACCTTTTTAGTCACATGATCATCTTCCTCTATCCTCATGGTCAGTAGCTCTGCGCTCAGGTCTAAGCCTTGCCTGTCGGTCTCTGAGGTCAGCGCATAGATAAACTGAATCGGTAGATTTACATGTAGAAATTTGAAATAATCAGTTGAGAAAGAGCTTGTAACAAGCTTAATTCAAGGATTTACTATACAAACATGAATCTTGGAATCTTCTGAGCGTGTTAGTCACATGATCGCGTATGCTCTTTGGCTCAGCTTGGATAAGCTGTTCACTCTGACCACCATCTTGTTTGTCGAAGTGGACCTGCAACTTCCCAGTATCATCTCTCTATTTCTTCTCAATATTATACTACATTTATATATCTTCACTCTATGCCACATTCATCCTCAGCATCTAGTATTTGTTGCTACTAGATCCCTCTCATTCTTGTTCTTCGTCGCTATTTCTAGCGGAAATCATTTGACTTAAATCTTTAAATCTACCTCTCTATATCTAGCTGTGGTACACAGATGAAACACCAACTGTCAGTACCATCATTTTATGTTAGAACTTATGCATGATTCTAACTGTCTCTAGCCCTAAAACACCTACAAGACCTACCACACCCGCAAGCACCTCGCACCGCTCAAAAAACTTTCCTTCTCGCAGATATACTGCCGCACAGCTGCAGGACGGCCTGATAGCTTCTCGTGCCTCTGAAGAGCGTGTTGTTAGCGCATTGCTGCATGAGCCACAAGATACGCCAGTACGCCCCTCTGCCAAACGCCGAAAATATTTATGAAATTTTGTTTTGTTTAGACCCGTCCTTCGACTCGTGTTCCTACTCCAGAAGATTCTATGGACTCCATCTATCAGAATGCAGCAAACCTTCTCCAACCACCCCTTCAAAGCTCTTCGCAGTTGTTTTCGCACAGGGATGGCACGGCACTGTCAGGAAGGGTACTTGTTGAGGACACACCTCCCCCTTCAGAATCCCAATCAAAATTTCATGATTATGACCCTTATGACGATTCCATCGACTACAGCGGTCTTGATCTTAACGGTCATGCCCAACCACAGCATGACGATGGTCCATATGAACCGATTCAAATTTTGAGCCTTGCCAGTTCGATATCAAGCATGGGTGATCTAGATGATGACAAGCCACCTGATCTTCCTGTGAGATCTCTAAAGCAGCTCTACGAGCAGGAAGACCAAGAAGACCAAGAGCAAACGCAAGCGCTGGATGAACCAACTCAAATCATGGACGAGCCTACTCAGGTCGCTGCTTACCCCGAAAATCCTTTGGATAATGGTGCGTCAGATGAACCAGAGACATGGACTACGAATCCTGCGGAGGAGAATTTAGCTGCTGGTTTATGGCCTGATTGCCCTGTCATTGAGAGGGCTCGTCAGAAAGCCGAGCAAAGTGCCAGAGCGCGGGCTAATCCTCAGGAGTTGCACCCCCGTCCCCATCTTGACGTTTCACGCTCGATCCCCTTGGACATTGGGCAGATGCTTGAGCGAATCATGCCTTATGTGCATGTCCCCCCCAGAGAGCCTCAAATGGCCTTTCCAGAGCCCTTCCGATTAAAGGTTTCCTCCGCCACCGAAGTTGCTTCCGATCCTGCACCAGGTCTATCAGGTCCCAGCGCACAAACTCTCCTAGAACCTATACCAACCCCTGTACCTACGAGTAACAAAAAACACTCGTCCATCGATACTCGCCGGAAACCAATGCAACGTCGCCTAGTTGACTCTAGTGATGAAATTGTTCCTGACTCTGCAGAAGAAGATGTTCAAGGGTCTTGCGAGGAAGAAAACACTGATGCAGAGCCTTCTGAGGAGGATGATATCCCATTGGCTCAAATATCCCGGAAGCCTCAAAGAAAACGCAAGCCTCAAGTACGTTGTTGGTATCTTCAATCTGCTTGTATTGACATCTGATACACTTAGCCGATCAAATCTGAAGCTTCAGCTCGGAAACGAAGAAAAACTGCGATCAAGAAAGACCCCTCTGAAAGCCCAGAGGACGAGCAAAGAAAGGTGGAGCGGGGCAGTGAACCAGCCGTCAATAGCCCCAGAAAACAAAAACAGACACCTATCGCTTCGAGTTCGAAACTATCTCAGAGCCGACAAAGGTCGAGCAAGAAGAAACCGATCAGCACACGAACTCCTTCCGCTTCCAGGGCCAAGTCCGCTACACCCTGCCGTGCCTCAGAATCTCACTCTTTACAGACCGAAGTCTTTGCATTATGGCGGGAAGAAGCGTTCTATTATCATGGTTTTGTAGTACGATTTCTAGAAGGCGACCGCTTTGATATTCTTTTCGATGATAACCAGGTGGATGCTGTGCATATCGATCAAATGAGGCGCAATGAATTGCGTAGTGGCGACGACGTATTCGTTGACAATAGTTCCTTCATTGTCCGAAAAGTGGAGAACGATCTGGTGTTCCTTAATTCACCATCTGGCCAAGCCAAGTGTGGTATTGGGCTCGTTCGTATACCTTCTAACACCATCGAACGGGAATGGAAAGACAGAAAACTGGACACCAGTTCTATCTCTCCCAGACCATCATCTTTTCGTCCGGAAGCATCTCCATTTGTGTATACATCAGGAGAATCTCAGCCTCTGTTTCAAGGCACCGGGTTCATCATTACTAAGTCGGTTTCGAAAAAATCCAAGAAAAATAAGGAGGATTATAGCTTGGAGGATATACACCAAGCCATTCGCTCTAACGGAGGTGTGGTTGTGGAAGACTGGACAAGTGTCATATCATTTGAAGGAAAATACGGCTTCTACAACCAAAATTGGACTTTGAACAGGGACGAGTGTAAGTGGAAAGGAAAAGAAATTAACAAGATCTTCCTACTGTCCAACGACCACTGTACCAAGCCAAAGTTCTTGACCGCCATTGCACTTGGAGTACCTTGTATTCATCTGGATTTCATTTATGCTTCAATAGAAACAGTAAGTATATCTCCCCTGGCTGATGATGTTCCCTCATGTCGATTTTCAGGGCGAGCTTGAGGAATGGAGCAATCACCTCCTGGATCAAGGGACCAGCATTTTCAAGAACCGGGCCACCCGTGTTTCTCAATCAGTTGACCTTAATTGGTGCATGAGCTCCGGGGATGCTGAAGAAATCATGGATAACATGGTCGCCCCAAAGCTCTTTTCGGGCAAGATCGTCTTATGTTATGGACCAGAGTTTATCAAAGCTGATAATACTAAAGGGAAATCCGTAGCGAGGGCAAGTCAAGCCTGATTGTTCTTGTCCTTCCCTTGTGCTTAATCTTGGACGATTTATAGCGTGGCCCTGCGGAAGATGTGAATGACTCTTTCGGTATGGTTCCGCCTATCTTCATTGCCATGGGCGCCGAAGTCGTAGTATGTGCTAGTCTCATGCGTAACATTGGCCACGATTTGTCCTACTTTGACTATATTGTCGTGAAGAATACTGCGGAGACTTCTTTTCAATCTTCTCGCGCCAAAGTTGTGAGCTTCGGTTGGGTCAAAAACAGTTTGATTCTCGGCCGACTTCTGCCCTCTCAGTATGAATCTATCCCTTAAATAATGATTTCTTGTCTTTTTTAGAGCACAATATCGCTTTCACATTGTTTTCTTGGATGTATTGTATTGCTTCTATACTCAGTACTGTAGTGTGATATACCAGCTATTTGATGTCATGGATGTCTACATGGTTATGATTTCGAGTATGTGGCGGTGCACCCAACTTGTTCAACGCCCAACACTCAAGCAAGTATGTCCAATTCTGGAGAAGAGTACGTGGTTCAAGCAATCATTGCTGCTCGGTTAGTTAGGAAGTCTCGAAACAAAGAATGGGTCAGTTTTTATTTTGTACTCCATACGGACAGCCTTCTAATTGTCTATTAGCAATATCATGTCAAGGTACCTCGTTACACTCTCATCTTGGGCTCATTATTCACGGCGGAATAGTGGAAAGGCTACGATAATCCAGCGGAGAACACGTACGTCGGTTGCTCTGTGTTGACATACACTTTACTTATTTGTTGGTTCGATATGCAGTTGGGAGCCTCGATCGTCGTTCACAGGTGGTTCAGAGCATTTCATTGAAACCTTTTGGGCAAGCGCAAATACTGGAGGACGTGATAATAAGGATGTTGATCAATTCAACGTTGGTGAATTAATTGAGTTCTTTCCAGTAGGCCCTCCTCGTAAGTGAAGCTCTTTGTTGTATTGCTTCACTCCTGAATTCCTTTGCAAGGGGGTGTAAAGAAAAAGAAAATTATGTCATCATCCAATAAGGAACGCCGAGAGTCTCAGGACAATCCATTACAGCTTCAGGATTCACCAGCACGCGCAGAATCTTCCAAGCCACGATCTAAACGCAATGCCGATGAGGCGCAATCTGAGCAACCTCGTCCTTCCAAAAGAGACAGGAAGCATCGTTTAGATCAAACTCCCTCTCCCTCAACTAATTTCATGTCTTCCACTCTATCTACCCCGCCTCATGAAACACGACTATCACCACCGATTACGGCTACAAGGGAAGAACATATTTCCATTGATCCTCCCATTGATGCAGGGGAGTCAGCATCTTACAAACATTCAAGCCAGTCCCCATTGCTGAGCCGTGAAGTCAACAACGGAGAGTCTGCTCCAGCAGCACTTCCACGGCGACGTCCAAAACTTCCGCCACACCGAGCCCGGGCTGCAAACCCTCGAGTGAAACCTTATGAGCACCCTGACTTGGATGCCATGGATGGTGCAATTGCAATCAAGGCGCGTCTGACGAGGCAGACCCGCGAGGAAAGTCGTTCACAAGAAGAACGGTCTATGCTACCCCCAAATCGCAACGCTCTCCTCAAGGAAACCTCTAGAAATTCTCAAGGCGCTAAGCAAACCACCTCATCTCCCGAAGTTCATGCACTCTCAGATGAATTTCTAAGAGTATCAAATTTCAGCGATGTCACCATGGAGCCCCCAGAGGCTAGTAGTGCCGATGTAATCCTTAGTGATTACATTGTCCTCGAAGGGACTGAATCTCCCTCGAATACTGTACCCACAAGCACTGATTATCAATTGCTCGAGCTTGCTGCTATGTCTGCGGATTCCACTGCGGGACTTTTAGACTTTGTAGACGACACCACTCCCATGCAAGGATCGGAGTCCATTCAGAATAGGTGATGCGCGTTCCCTCGTAGGCTGTGATTAATAGAGCACTGAACCTCTACCTGACCAGTCATGCTCCTGTCATTGAACACTCCTTTCTGACCTACTCGACGGCTCATAGTCCTAAAAGTCAGTGGGAACGTCCAACTATTTTTGGGCCTTTGTAAGTGAATCCTGCTTCAAGTACATTTTTGGGGTTGATCCTGAGTAATCTAGAGGGTCAGGGTCAGACTTCAGCTCACGACCTACAGATGCCACTACCAACCTGCCATCGTGAGTGCTATCACTTGCTCAAACATATTCAAGCTAAGAGATATGCTGTCAGAGGACCTCTAAACCCCTTCAAGATACCCGTCGATACTGCCTCATCCAGTGAAGTCTCATTGGTGCTTAGAGACGATTGTCCTACCTTGAGTAAGGTTGTTGCTCAGAATAGAGGGGGTGCACCGGGAAAATTCTATGGCAGCGAGTCATCACAAGCCCTCATGTCTACCCTTCGAGCTGATGGCCCATGTTCACGGGTGTCGTTGGTCGAAAACCCCACCGATCGGCAGCACCAGAATTATCAACGTTTCTTAGATCACCTGCATAGCGCAGAGGTTGTGAGTAATACGTCTTTAGTCATTTTGCTCATTCACCTATGGTGTATACCCTTTCTAGTTCATTATATCCATCAGTGGAAATGTATTTGTATTCAGCCTCCCTCAATCGCCCATACACCATCTTCTCAAGGTTCCCCCAGAGTACTTGATCGATAATAATGCCATTATTGTGTCACAAGTATCTATCCACCAACATGACCGATATGCCAATACGGTAGTTGACGTACTCTCTGTACCGTGGTAGTACCTGGAGTTAATAAATAGTAAATATAACTTGAACAAGTTGCATTAATCATCGATTTTGAGGACGCGCACACGTGATAACGTGCATGCTGCATGCCTTTTTGGGGCTGTGATTTGATTGTTGAACGTTGAACACTACTTATCATATGCTCCGACGTGTTCCAACTCTCAAGTCCGGCGAATCCATAGACAGGCTTCAGGAGAGTACAAGAGTTAATAAACTTTTCAAGCCACCTACTCCCTATGCCGCTAGTCATCGCGATCAACCCCCACGGAAGCGTAAACGAGTATCTTACAAGGGTCAGGACCAAGCGAGCTCAGACGCTGAAGATGGCTTGAAATCTAAACGAAGCAAGGATGGTACCAAGGATAAGGATGGTGTCTATCATAATGAAGAGGAACTTCTAGCATCTGTAAAGAAATATCCAGTTTACAAACCAAGGCCCTTTGAACAACACCGCGCATTCGCAATCCCTTCCATGACGAATAAAGACGGAGAGACCATCCAGGTAGTACCTTCCAACATGTCTTTAGGCATACGACCATTAGCAAGGATCATTCCCCGCCCACTTCATGATCCAATGGAAAACCATGCCATTGTCCTGTTTGACCCAACTATCGATGATCGAGAAACTGACGAGGAGAGACGAGAACGAGAGAAGCAGGAGGCCAAAGAGAAAGCGGAGCGCGAAGCTCGTGAGAAACATGCGGGGATGTACAATCCTCACAAGAGCCTGAAAGCGCTGCTCGGCGAGGACAAAGCCAAGGAGAAAGTGGCGAAGGTGCCTGTCGTTATTGATCCCAAGCTTAGTAAAGTCCTTCGACCACATCAGATCGAGGGGGTGAAGGTTATTACCATTCCTTTTGAATATGCAGCCCCAACGCTGATTTCTCTTAGTTCTTATATAAATGCACCACTGGTATGCTGGTTGATCATCAATATGGGTGTATCATGGCAGACGAAATGGGTCTTGGAAAAACCCTCCAGTGTATCACACTATTATGGACCTTACTCAAGCAATCACCTCATCCGGGAAAGGCATCCATCGACAAGTGCATTATCGCTTGTCCCTCTAGCCTGGTGAAGAACTGGGCTAATGAATTTGGTTAGTTTTGGCTTTAGGAAGGAGGGGAGTCTTTAACCTTTGATTTAGTTAAATGGCTCGGGAAAGATGCCATCAATGCATTTGCAATCGACGGCAAAGGTTCTAAAGCGGAATTATTAGAGAAAGTTGCTCAATGGGTGTCGGCTACAGGACGAAATATCATCCAACCAGGTCCGTTGCCAAACTGGACCAGTCATATTGTTGATCGAGCTTTGTTCATAGTAATGATCGTGTCTTATGAAACTCTTCGAGCGCTAGAGCCAAGTCTAACCGGCTGTCACATTGGTCTGTTGCTCTGCGATGAAGGGCACAGACTCAAGAACTCGGGTGAGGATAGCTCCCTTTGTTTTTCCAATTTGATATTGATGATAAGGAAGAAAATCTTACATACACTGCGTTGAATGCACTCAACGTTCAACGACGGGTAATTCTAACTGGCACACCCATTCAGGTATGTACAGTTGAGCGTGGTCTAACTAGTCGATTATGTGACTTCAATATAGAATGATCTCTCAGAATATTTTTCGCTGCTTAGTTTCGCCAATCCGAATTTCTTGGGCACCAAGAACGACTTCCGTAAGAATTTCGAGAACGCCATCATACGTGGACGAGACTCCGAAGCAACGGATCATGAGAAGGCGGAATGTGAGAAGAAACTCAAAGAATTGGGCAACCTCGTAATGAAGTTCATTATCCGAAGGACTAACGACCTGTTATCGAAGTACTGTATGTGACCCATACTGTTTCCAATCTTATGCGCACTCTTACGCGCTAATAGTACCCGTCAAGTACGAGCATGTTGTCTTTTGCAGCTTATCCCAGTTACAGCTTTCGCTTTACCGACTCTTCATCTCATCACCTGAGATCAAGAAGCTACTTCGTGGCTCCGGATCCCAACCCTTGAAAGCTATCAATATTCTGAAGAAACTATGCAACCATCCTGAACTTCTGGATTTACCCAATGAGCTCGAAGGCTCCGAGCATCTCATTCCCGAGGAATTCTGTGGAGCTGGGGGAGCCCCCAATTCAAGTCGAAGGAAAAACCAAAATGTACGATGTAATTGGGGTGGGAAGTTTGTAGTGTTAGAGCGGTGAGTGGGTCATCTACAAGAGATCGAGAGCTTTCACCAGCAACTTCACAGATTCTTGCATCAGCTACATACACAGACGAACGACAAAATCGTTCTGATCAGTAACTACACACAAACTTTGGACCTGTTTGAGAAATTATGTCGAAGTAAAAAGTGAAAGATTCAGATGAGACCGTTGCCGCTATCATGACTAACTTAGCTGTACAGATATGGATATTTCCGGCTAGATGGCACCATGTCTATCGCCAAACGCCAAAAACTTGTTGACCAATTCAATAACCCAGGTGGCAAAGAATTCGTATTTCTTCTCAGTAGCAAAGCAGGTGGATGTGGAATCAATCTCATTGGTGCCAATCGACTCATTTTATTTGATCCTGGTATGCTCTTGCCATTCCTCATATAGGCACCGTACAATGACATTTCTCCATTAGACTGGAATCCGGCTGCTGACCAGCAGGCTTTGGCTCGTGTTTGGCGTGATGGGCAGAAGAAAGAATGTATGTCATATTTGGCCACTCGTCTCTGGTATCGCTGCTCAGCAACTTGCAGGCTTTGTGTATCGCTTTATATCCACAGGCACAATTGAAGAGAAAATCTTCCAGAGACAAGCTAATAAGCAAGCATTGTCATCTGCCGTGGTGGATGAGAAAGAGGACACCGAACGCCATTTTTCCATTGATGCTTTACGTCAACTTTTCCAGTTCAAGGAGAGTACCATTTGCGAAACGCACGAGACATTCAAATGCAAACGTTGTCGTGATGGTCGACAATTCATCAAAGCTCCTGCTGTATTGTATGGGGATGCTAGCACGTCAGTTTTCTTGATTCTTTTGTGGACTGGGCTGAAATATGTTCATACAGCTGGAATCACTATACTAATCCTGAGCTCGCGAATAACCATGATGATCTCTTGCGAGCCGAAGTTGGTTTGCCCGAGATATCTTTCGTGTTCCAATACATAAGTCATTAGGGACATCAAACAGATCGAGCAACATGGTTACAAAAAAACATCATCCCAGGTTTGCCACTCCCCTCCTACTGGCCGAACTTTAATCTTCTCCCCAGCAGAACCGAAATAGAAAGCGTTATACCAACGTCGCATGTCATCTTCGCTATATGGCCCAAAGATTTGTGCAGGCTGCTCTGACGAATCTAGAATGTGCCACTTGTATTCAAATTGGTTATCTGCTGAAGGAGGTAGCCAATTATCATCAACAACACCAGCCGCACGCACGCAACGAACTAGCTCCTCGTATGTTTTAGAGTATATGTCAATATCGCCCAATGACATGATATTAGAGGCAAGATGGGTGATCTTATCCACCTCTTCTTGGGCTTTCTTCTGGGCGTCACTCAGATCAGATTTGACACTGTCGACGGTCTCGATAAGTGCAAATCGAGGGGCGTGAGACAAATGGTGTATACCGTTTGCTAATTTGCTGCTGCTTCCTGGATTCCTGCCCCAGGCGTTGAAGAGCTTCAAGTACAGTCTCTCCTTTCTTTAAAGAGCAAAGAAGCTCCTTTTTTAGTCCAACCATACCACCACTGTCTTCCAGTGCCTTCTCATCAGCTAACACCTTCTGTTGATGCTCTTTCTCTCGCCGTCGATGGTTCCTGCGGGCTTGCTTGATATCCTTATCTAACAGACCTTCCATCCAACGATCATGGATTCCATGAGGGTCGAATGAACGTATGTAGGAACCGTCCTCAGTGAATTTGCCTTCTTCCATCTCTTCTCGCATATTGAAAGACGATAGCTCATATCCCATACCTGCTTTCATCCTCCTCTCAGCATCATCCTCGTCTTCCGGCTCGTCTTCTTCCTGAGAGTCATCCTCGGATCGATTTAAAAACTCTTGACCTTCAATGTCTCCAAGCTTGAGATAGTTTGGTTCCTTTGCTTGGGATATAGCAGTGTCGGACTGCTCCTTGTTAGCATTGTCATCTGTTATTGCGAACATATCTTCCTTCTCCTCATTCCGAGTGTCATCTTGTCGCCTGCTCAGCACAATACCCTCTCCATCGTCGCTTGAATCAGAATCATAACCTTCATTTCTGACTCTGCCTCTTTTGCGGGCTGAAGGGTGATCCTCAAGCGAGAAATCGACTTGTTCTGCAAAGTTGGTAGGATCGTCTTCGGGTTCAAGGAAGCGTGTTTTCTTATTCGATGTTACATCTTCAGATGTGGTAGCACGTTTATGAGAGGGTCGCGGATCCATAGCGAAAAGAAAATCTGTGTATGAACTGAAAATTAGTCAGATAGCTGGGTTGCACCACATTGGTGTAGAGCGTACACAAGAGAGATATGGTCGATAACTTAGTGTTTCTGTTCTACTTGTTGATCTTCTGGTTCGTTGGTGAGTTTTGAGGCAACAGTCATAAGCCTAAGTGAAGGTCAGTTAGCCTTCAGCCTTGTCCTATCCGTAGCAAGTTCGCGTTACACACTTTGCGGCGTCAAGCGTTGCGAAGATGCGTATAGCGTGCAAGTCCGCCTGCAAAAGCTCAACGGAATCAGCTGTTGAAGATAATGATCTAGAGAGACGGCTGAGGGAGCTAGCGAGCTGATCGTAGAGTCGATTCTTAGTATGGGTGGCAGAAGGAGGAGGAAACATTGATCACATGGTTGTGTACATTTTGCGATGACCATCAATGTCCTTAGCGAACCGTTGACCTACGGTCAGATCAGTGACTTTCTCGGTGTAGGCTCCATTGTTTGCTGGTTGGGGGCTCAGTTACCGTTTGTTTTGATCCTTTTGCCTGCGTATAGAGCTTGTGACCCATGAAACCATAGTCAGATCGTTCACAATTATAACCTAAAGTCCTGCCACGGCCTCGCTCTTCCCTTTCTCGCTAATTGGTTTCTCGGTATGCCTCAAAGGCTTTCTACCTTGTGCTCCCCAACTTATCTTGTCTACACAGGGGATTTCTCGAATCTCGTTGGCTGTATTCTCACCCATCAGCTACCGTTCCAGGTGAATTTCTTGGGCAACTAACGTCGTTCATCAGGCTCATCCCTCGATAGACTTATCTTGCCACGTATTTTGTCTTTGTAGACCTCGCACTCTGCTGGCAATATTGGTACTACTATAAACCTCCCAAACCTGATACTGCTCGCATCCATCACATCCGACCCCGAGCAACCTCGAGTGCGACCTTGCATGCCCGCGTCTCTTCTGAAAGGCCTCCACATCACTACCGCACTTTATCAACCGTTGCCGCAAACGTTGCCGCTGCCGCCGCCTTGGCTGCTCAACACGATGAATGTAATACTGCTCATTCTCATATCAGTCGCAGCCGCTGGAGCGAAGACCGTCTGCCAACGAGATCTTCCAGTCGATCATCCTTTCGATGTGAAATGTCAAATCAAGTTGAGACTGTCTTATCAGATAGTTTTCATTCGGAACGTATTCCTTATCGTTCACGTCGAATTTCATGGAGCAATGACCCCATTCCTAGCGCTTTTCGAACCCCCGATATGACGCGGAGTGCAGTTCTGCCTCACCCACATAATCAACCTACTGAATCACGTATATTACCGCAAGCTTTGTCATCACGAGGTCGGTCCGCTAGGTCTGAAGTAGCGCCGTTACTAGAACAAGATCCGGTCCATCGAAGGAGTTCCAAGGCTAGTCGGCACGGTGCCAACCTTGTCCTCATGGGAGCCTGGGCTCTCTTTGGGATTGGTACATTGATTGGGGCTTCTCACCCTTATTCTACTCACATCGGCAAAGTTCTTGTAGAGCCTGTCCCTGCACATTCATCTTATCGGTCCCAACATCTACATACCCCCACATCACTCCCCAATAACTCTCATATAGAATTATTCATTCCTGAAGACCCGCCGCCTGTACCTGCACCCCCCTATAAATCCCCTTCCATAGAGCGTGTCATGGGTCGCATATTTGCATGGCTCTGCACCACTCTATACCTCACCTCCAGGTTACCCCAAATATGGAAGAATGTCAGTAGCAAGTCAGAACTGTTCCTTTCTGTTCTAACCATGTTTTCCTGCAGTATGTTCGCAAGTCGGTCGAAGTATGTCATTACCTTCTCCCTGGTCATCTCTCAAATTCCACTTACTAGCAATTAACTCATTGCAGGGTCTTTCTATGTACCTTTTCGTGTTCGCCTTCCTCGGTAATGTCTTCTATGTCGCGTCCATCCTCACGTCTCCCACTCTTTATCGACCACCTCCAATCTCTACCGAATTCATACGAGAGAGTATACCTTATCTCCTTGGAAGTGGAGGCACCCTTATGTTTGATATTACTATCGTCACGCAGTCCTTCATTTACAAGCCACGCACCAGACGATATTTAACCATCTCTCGGAGTCCCATTGCTGGTGATGAGGAGACCTCGCTATTGAGGGATCCAGAAAGCCATAGCCCAGATAATCCGGTCTGTTCGATCAGTGTAGGCACCAACAGGGGGGAGAACGATGTTCCGTAGATGTGCTTAGGCAATTTATAATATTATATCCGTTGCAGTCGCCTTAATATTGTACTTACAGTTAGATAGTCCTATAATAACTTGCATTATGCTTTATCGCATTCGACTCCAGTCGCGTGATGACATTCCTCTCTCTCTTATCTGTGATGGCAGCGACTGTTGGTTCTTTGACTTTCAACCAACCACCTCAAGATAAGAGCCCCAATCCCTATGAACTTGTGAGCAGCCCTCCATTTTCAAAATTCTAGCGCTTTCACCAACTTTCCGCCAGCGTGCACTCGTATTCGATTACCTGGTACACAGCTGCTATCCTGCTGCTGCTCGTCAGTTTGCCCGCGATACTATGGTATCCTCTCTTTCGAAACTAGATGCAGATGGAGACGAGATTATGGATTCTGGTACATCTACCACATATATAGAGGTTGAAGAAGCACTAAGGCAGGTCGATATCCGAAGCCGTGTGTATACACACCTCTACCAGTGTATCAAGCTTGTGTTCACAGCTATCATCTCAGGGATTCGTTTCGAAATAATGTCCGGTCGAGTCGAAATTGCTATTGCTATGATTAAAGAACATTTCCCCAACGTCTTGCTACAGTCTGCTCTGCAGCAACAATCACAAGAACCTAAGGCACCCATGAACTTGACATATGTCTCTTCTACCTCTGTTCAACCCGCCCACGTCTGCCTGAACCTCCAGACTCTAGCCTTCATTGAATGTGCGCGGACATTTCCGCTACAATACCCACCTCCAAATTCTTCAGAGAAGCCGCCAGAACCAGTCCCGCATACGTCTGTAGAGAAACAATCTGAATTGCTACTGAAAGCTAGGAAACTGCATGCAGCAGTCAAGATGCTTCCAGATGCTGCTTCACGATCTGTATATGCCCAAGAGCTAGAGAACGTAGCTGGTTCTCTGGCTTACCCCATACCTGAGCAAAGTGCGATATCGAAATACTTTGGTCTGGAACGGAGACGCTCCGTTTCTGAACAAGTGGACCGTGCGATACTAGGTGTGTTTTTTTTATTATAAACCTTGGCATCTCGAAACCTGATTTCTACTTTACCCAAATCTTTGAGCTTCTATCAGCTCCGCTGTAATATCCAAAATCGAGCTTGCGATCAGAAACATAGCCACGATGGGCGCTCACCTGCACCAGTTTCAGGTTGATGTTCCCCCTTCCCTTCGACTGCCAGGACTTGTTTACCCTGCGCCACCCACCGTGCTACCTCTTAAGAGCTCTGAAGAACTGAATTTAATTGAAATATTAAATGTACGTCTCATTACTTGTGCTGCCCGTGTTTGGATGCATTCAGCAGTCTTTCTAGCTCGTGGCGTGCTTTGACCTCCGCAGATTTCTAGACTCGAAGGGGGCTGAGGGAATGACGTGACATTGTCTTTCATTTCTCACGAGTGGTTCCTTTCTTATGGTCTATCGTATTTTCGACGTTCCAATACAGCTTGCAAGAGGCTATTTTATTTGTATGCCTTCGCGTGTTGCAGTACTACCTCGGCACTACAATCTCTGAACAGTGAACACGGGCTCAGAGGAGAACCTGCACATCATCCCATCTGTTCTGATTTATCAGTGTCAAGGTCTCCGGCAGGATGAAGCATTCCTGCAACCCCAAGAGTTTCAGCTTTTTCCACCGGGACCACAGTACATTCTTCATTGCCCATGGCTCGTTCCAATTTGTAGCATTGAGCCAACAATTGTAAGACAGATCAAGGAAGGTTATCAACGGGCAGGATATTGGTAATCTCTGCACATTGACAGGAGTTTCTATATCAATCAGTGAGAGATGAGTTATCGTCGCTGGTATAACAGATAGATCGTCCACGGATAGTTTAGTCGACAGTAAGATGAGCGTCCGAAGTGGGGCAGGAGTTACCAAGTCGTGAAGGGGAGAATCCCAAGAGATACCTTCCAACACAAGATGCGATTGCAAATCGGTGCTCCCATGACCTAAATCAACGTTCCGAGATGTGGAGGGCGTGAGTAGTCGACGTATAGATGGTGATGAATCAATAGTAGAAGATTCGGTGCCCACGACGATAAGCTCGCCATCTGGAGAACCCAGAGCGTTCAGAATTGAACGCGAAAAAGGTGCGAAGACGGCTGCATCGCGAGCGGCAAGAACACGAAGATGAGTAGGTATGTGGAAGATGAGTTCAATAAACTGCTCCTCGGTCGAATAGTGCTTCATTAGCAGGCGAAGGCAGAGGAGTGTCAGTGGAATGATATGATTTAGGGTCGAATGACTCGGGTTGCTGAAATTTACATGGCTGCTGAACGACTGGGACTGGACTGGTGCGTAAGAGAAGGTCAGCAGGAGCGCCTTGGAGCGCCAAGCACTGGATTTGCGATCCTCGAGATGAAGCCGAGGTGTATTCCAGCTTTTGGGGGGGGCAGGTCCTGCTACATTGCTTCGGAATTGAGATGGATAACGATTGGGAAGAGGGTTGTCACTAGTACTAGTAGTCAATCCCATAGAAATGTTTCTAATTCCACTAGGCAATGAAGCTGAAGTTTCATAGCCATGGTGAACTGGAGTTAGGTGACTTCGAGAACCTTTCTGGTTTTGAGTGCGCCGAAACTGTTCCCCTCTGCAGGTTTATGTCACAAAGGCTATATAGGTTGAATATTAGCGAAGAGTCATATATACATACCTCAGTCTGTGTAGGATCTCATTGACCTGATGAGGTTTACTGGAGTTGTCGGCCATATGCATACATCATGCAGTAACACTTCATACACATGGATTGATTCTAAAGTGAGTTCGCTTGCTAGATCATCCATCATATATCATATATCATGGCGCATGGTAATAGTAGTAATACTCAGTATGAACATAAAGACAAGTAAATGCGGAAGGTGTCGGAGTCTTTTGCATATCATATAAGTAACCACGTTTCCTGGCGAAACGAACATGATTCATCCCCAAGTCGCAAATTTGAGCCGCTAGTTCATCTGTCTGATGAGCTTGTTGATGTTGTCCTCTCGGTCACCAAAGTCACCACCCTGCACATAATGCTTGAATTTACGCGTTCTCCAACCACCAGTGGGGTTCGAGAGCTTGAAGGGCCACAAAAAGTTCGACGCCTGTGGAAATTGGTCAACATATGGAAACTGATAGACGGATTGTCAGAAACACTGACCTGCTTGAAGTTAGGGCCGGCCGTGATGATCTCGTGAACGAGATCTTCAACAGAAAGAATGTCATACTTGCTGAGGGCTTTCTCTATGATGGCATTGTTGTTAAGAGGGATACGCTGCTTGTCGACTTTGCCGTAACCACGTTTGTAGATGAGGTCACGAACGGATTTCAAGTTAGGTTCACTAAACGACAGAATGAGTTATTGTAAACCAGACAGATCAGATTTGAAGCATACCCATAGGTGATGTAAGGCTCAACCAGTCGGAGCATTTGCTGGGTGGCTTTAGTCACCTTGACAAAAACACCGTTGTTAATCTGGAGTAGGCGGAGAAGCTGTAAGATTTTCCGTGGCTTGGGGGCAATTTCGTTGATGCTGCATCTGCGTGTTGAGTTTGGAAAATAGGTATGACTGCAAGTTCACGAACCCACGGATACGAATGACGAAGTAGACTTTGGGTTGTGCCGGGACGTAGAAATCTCCAGCAGCGCGGGCGGCACGTTTCAAACGGAATCCTTCCTGCTCCTTTGCCAAGTATTCCTTCACGTATGTCTCGGCCCGCTTGAAGATAACCTTGCGTTGAGCCTTCTTGCCCTGGAAAGGAGTATATATGAGTATGAGTGGGGACATTCGTGGAAGGTGGTTGGAGGTGAGATCGAAAGTCAGTCCCGAAAGATGGTTAATTGAAGGCAGCATTGTGTTTTCACTAGCCATTTCGTCGAATAAATCGTATACATCCTACAAAAGCCCACGAGTATTGGACATGAAATCTGATTCTCACCTTTCGTGCGGCAATAGCAGCGGCAATACGTTCTTCACGGGCCTTTTCATTCTGCTTGCGTTTTTTGAGGAGTGTATCCGGGACTTCAATGTGCTAGGAGACCCAAGGCAAATGAGCACTAGGCAAATAGATCTGAAGGAATAACGTACTGAAGCACTCGGAACCCTGAAGGCTCAGATATTCATGAGCTTATCTAACATAGATCGAGTAGAATGGAACATACGACGTTGAGGTGGCCATGGACGACGTTAAGGGCGGTAATGTTACTAGGTCCAGGTTGAAGGTGACATAGTGGCTGGCAGCTATACAGTATGACAAAGAATTTCTCACAGTCCACTATCGCCTCTTACTAGTACTCTTCTACGTGAGTATTAGGACTCAGTCGTACTTAGACTATGATGTGAACGCTGTGAATATTGATCAATAGACCAATATCGATTGTCGTATTTACAGTTTCAAGAATACGGCTAGATATATCTTAGCAAGTTCAAGGCATATCCATCGCTTTAGTATACTGAATACTGGTTTGCCCAGTAATTTGGGCCTTAATCGTGGATCCGCCAGCCGCTCGACACAGACAGATGAATGTATAGTTGACCTCTGTATCCGACCTCAACTACTTCTTTATTGCAAAGTAAAGAGCGGTTATATGGGCAAGGGCTAAGCACACGGGTGTCCGAATGCTGAGTGACCATTATTCTACAGGGAAAAAAAGAAAATTCTGGTCAAATGGCATACGTATTAGCTCTCAGGAAGCCAAGATGAAAACCGTGGTAAGGATACGGGGGCCACTGGCTGTCCATGTGGTTGAAAAGGTTCCTTGTAAAGAAACAGTAACCACATGTCAACAAAATATTCGTAATCTACGTTTAGGGCAGGCTCGGGTACTTTCGGCCGACTAGCCGGAGACAGGCCAGTGGAGGCTTCAAAGATAAATTTAAATAAAATTAGATTTATGTAACACATTCCAAATCTCTAACAACGACGTCATGTCCGCTTCTTTCATCCTCAACGACAAAAACGAGATACCCTGGATTGCCTTTGGCACAGGAACTGCTCTTTATCGTAAGCCTCCTATTGCTTCGTCATTACATGTAAACGCTATCCAGGGTATCACCTTCTTATATATACTTAGAAAAGGATGCCGCCACAAGCGTTCGTCTTGCCATCGACTCAGGATTCACCCACCTCGATGGTGCCCAGATGTACGGGAATGAGAGTAGCATAGGCGCAGGGATTAAAGCTAGTGGAAAACCCCGCACAGACCTCTATGTCACTACGAAACTTGACAAAATTAACTCACCTGATACAACGGTTGAAGACACACTTCGTGAATCCCTTCAGAAACTAGGGTAACACCATGGTTTCATCCTTTTTTCATCCAATTATATGACCACGCCTGCTCTTTTGGTCGACAGCCTTGACTATGTCGATTTGTTTTTGATTCATGACCCGACCAGCCACGATGTGGTGCAAGTCTGGAAGCAAATGGAGCAAGTCCAGGAGAAAGGTCTCGCCAAGTCAATCGGTGTCTCCAATTTCAATGTCGCGAACCTATCAAAGTTACTTGAAGTCGCTACCATCGTTCCAGCAGTTAATCAGGTCAGAGTTTTCACACCCCACTAGTGTTCACCACCTCTATACTCAATCCTTTTCCCCTCGACCTGTAGATCGAGTATCATGCTTATGTAGCCAAAGCCTCTCAGCCCATCGTTGATCTTTGCAAAAAAAATAACATTGCCATCGAGTCCTATGGCGGTTTGACCCCTATTACTCGTGTTACTGGAGGTCCAGTCAAACCCATCGTAGAATCCATTTGTACAAGACTCAAGGAAAATGGATTGTCATTTTCTGCTGGTCAAGTTTTGACAAGATGGTTGATCCAGAAACAAGTCGTCGTCGTGACGTGAATCACTCTGACTGGAATCCTCTCTGATTTTCACCACTGAAATACTAGTTTGTTTAGGACCTCATCCAAGAAGTCACGTTTGCAGGAAACCTTAGAAGCCTTATATCTCCCAGCCCTCACACCCGAAGATATATTGGCTATTGATCAAGCGGGTGCTCAGCTGCACAAGAGGTGATTCACATAAATGGTCTTAGTTGCTTGCCCAATAGTCTGACCATGAGAGACTAGGATATTCATGAAGCAAGCCTTCAAAGGCGAGTAGTAGTAGCAAAATACAAATGTATAAGACATGAAATATCACATGTTTATTGAATACAAACCAGTGGTAGTAGCAGCATTGCCTATCTACAACGAGTCCCAAAGTCGCTGACGGAATGTGCGAGGACCTTGCTTGGCTTGTGCAGCCAGAAATCTCTCTTCCTCTTCATTAATTTCATCTAGACCAGACACTAGATCAACTTTGTCGGAGGGAATGATGATTGTCTTGTACATGAGCTTATAGCCCAACCATAAGAAGGCGAACACAGGTAGAGCGATGTATGCACTACGATGAGAGGGTTTAAAAAGACCAAAAAAAGACGAGATGCAGGAACATACGTGATGAAAGTGTCGGTGGTGAATGGCATGAAGGTATCATAACCTTTAAATATGAGGATGATAGTGGTCACTATGAGGGCGAACCAGGAACCCCAAGAGCCGAATGGGGCCTTGTAAGGCAGATCATCTCTAGACTTGCCCTGTGCTTTGAGGGCGGCCATGAAGCGGCTGAAAATAGATAATATCCAGTTTGAGTAACAACGAACAAAGTGACGAAAGACGACGTACATGTGAGAGAAACAAATCGCCATCCATGTCATCGCACCAAAGGCAGACACAAGGTTGACAAAATAAGTGAAAATTTTCCCTGTGCCGGATTTAACATTGAGATACACTGTAGATAATCCTCAGCTTGTCTCGAAAAACTGAGGAAATATCACAGTTACCAACCGAGACAACAGAAAGCGGTGCATAAGAGGAGCGATGGGAGGGGTACACCTCGACGATCTACCTTACGGAAGATACGAGGGGCTTTCCCTTCGACCGCCAGTCCATACAAGGTCCGGCTGCCAATGTAAAGATCGGAGTTTGCAGCAGAAAGCACAAATACGAGAATAAGGCCATTAATGAGGTGTGTCAGGGATGTGATTCCGACCAACTGGACTGCAGCAACAAAGGGTGACGCCGCTGAGCAAAAGACCCGAAATTCGTTAGGCGCATAGATGGTTTGAAGACATGAAATAGGAAACACACCAGCACCAGTTTTAGCTTTAGTCGAGTCAATTAAAAAGCTACTTGTGCGAGGAGTTATAAGGCCAATAACAAAAACCTGAGGGGTATAGGATCATTAAGATGCTGTAAGACCAAATCAAGAATAAACTGACTCCTCCGACATAGAACACGGTGATACGCCAGAAAGTCTTGCGAATAGCGCGAGGAATATTGTATCTAGGGTTCTCCGCCTCTCCAACAGTGACGCCGATAAGCTCAGTCCCTGAAATTGGAAATAGAAATGAGAACTGTGCTCAGATTTATTGTTTGGGCCGTTAGGTTCAGGGGAAATGTACCGATATATGCGAACAGTGCGTTTATCATGACACTCCAGAATCCGAGGAAAGTAGCAAGTTTCGAGTCTTGAACGATGGGTTGTTTGTAAGTTCCCATGGGGCCATTGGGCGGTTGCCTGTCAAAATAAAATGAGCAAAATCATATGTGAGAAAACTAAGTATACTGACCAGTATCTGAACCCAATTCTATCATTGCGAGGATTCCCGCCCAAGTCGATAATGATACCCATCAGCAGCAGGCCAATAAGCGCAATAACTAGATATGAAAAGCTAGATGAGAACCCGGGATGCCATGATAAGCTCTGATTGTGCTCACCTTTGATACTACTGAACCAGAACTCCAATTCGCCAAAGACTCGAACGCCTAGCAAATTGACGATGAAGATGAATGCAATAAAAACAGTCATCCACACAGCAACATTAACATCTCGTCCACCTTTCCAGCTAGTTAGAGAAAAGGAAATCAGAAGGAAGTTTGAGGTGGTTTGGCTGAGATATGCACTATTGGAGGACAACACCGGCAGCATTGATGTTGTTGGGTGTGACAATGAGATATTTGAGCAGATAATTCCAGCCTACAGCAAAACCTGAGGAGGGGGCAAAGTGTTATTTCGGTGATTGGTTGCCAAAAAATTGAAATCTGACCTAGTGCGGGATCAACAAAACGTGTAGCGTAACCCGCGAAACCTTTTTTGTGAGGCATGTAAGCGGCCATTTCTCCCAGGGCTACCTGGAAAATTTGGGCTGAAAAGTGAGTGACAGAAGTGTACTAGGAGTGATCAGGAGTTGCTTACCATAACTAGATAACAAATGAATCCTACGAAAGCATATCCCAGGAAAAGCCCGAGTGGGCCACCCTTCTGCAGGGCGCTACCAGAGCCTACAGAAGACCGGATGTCAGGATCCGATGACAGTAAAAGGCTAGAGCTGCGGGTGCAAGGCCCGCACTGTGCGGAAACAGTGAGCAATGAAATAAAATAAAATAACTTGCCAATGATGAGACCAGTCCCTACAGCGCCGCCGAGCTAAGAGAAAAGGGAAGATAAGAGGACTGGTAGCTGGTAGTAGCGTAGGACAGAGATGTACAGCGATCATGGAGATTTGCCTGGATTTGAGACCACGGTGAAGAGTTTCATGAGCGGCCGGGTCATAGAGTTCGTCTTCTGCATAGAGGCCGTCTGTCCTGACATGTCTCTCAGAAACGCGAACTGGGGCTTTGTCATTGGTATGACTGCCAGAGCTGGTTTTTTCGATGTCTGGAGTAGCAGACATGTTGAGAGCGGGTCAGGAAGAAGAGTAGGAGTTAGGATAGTAGGATAGGCGTGTGATGATGAATTTATATGCATCTCGGGAGTCGGGGCTGAAGCGCTGAGACCCCGTGGTGATATTGAAATTAAGGAGCAAGTAAGCATTGATTGGAGTTGAATTCGAAGTTCGGGGAGGGAACCGAAGTGATTGAAGACTTGTAGCATAGAAAGATAAGAAAGTAAGGGTTGTTTTTGATAAGGGTCTCGGAGAAGGGTAAAGATAGTACGCGTAACGTGAGTACATGGAAGTTAGTAGATAAGTTATACAAGATAAGTATAGTGACTTCCCTTGATCACTCTATAATTATTTACTGTAACATATATGAATAATATATAATATATAATATAAGTAATTGGTGTAAACAGTATCGATATTCAGAGAATCATTGATCAAGTTAAGTTACAACATGTCACAGCCCTGTCACATCGTATGGTCACGCGTACGTTACGCCACATCCGACATCAATCATATGCGTTGAATCTCCCACGGTCAATAAGGAGTACTTAGTAAGTACTCGAGTATTGTAGTACTAGTACTATCACTACCATCTCCAATGTAAGTTTGACTCAGAGTCAACACCCATGCCTTCCCATCGCTTTACTCTGTCTCTGTCTCTGTCTCTGTCTCTGTCTGTCTCGCTACAGTATCGCAACCTTACTCGATTGAATAACATCAACCAACTTCTAGACAACGCTTAGTCATACCTTCGCCACTGTGTCCATCAACCGTCGTCGAAAATTAATCATCTTGTAACACAAAACCATCCATGGATGTCCTCACGAAAGCTTAGGTATACGTACTGGCCCCTTGTAACAAGTTTATCGTGCTTCGATCGATGTCCTTTCCCGAGTCAACCCAGCTTTACCCATACTTACCCTCGTTTCCCATGAGTTCTTGCGAGATTCCGACTTTTGGGATGAACACACATGCGATCTGGAATGATCAGTGACTAGAAAAACCTGTGACTGTGGCTGGTCCTCGACGTCCTCAACTGGTTTTAAGCACAGCTTTACTATTGAAAACTCTCAAAATACCATACCCTATCCCAGATAATCATCCGACAGACTCAATGGTCACATTGTATCAGGCCACAATCAAATCTACAAGTTTCCATCAACAAACGAACTTCACTGAGCCTATTCAATCGCCTCTTCTGTCCTTGTTTTTCTTTCCGACAGCATTACAATCTTAACATTCATCATTTCCATCGTGAGATACATATTCCCGAATTCTTCTTAGGCACGTCCGAGGAATATGTACACTGCTGCTGCTTCCAGATCCCAACTGCCAAAACGGAATGTTCTTGACCAATGTTAGCTTGATCGATCTGTCCTTGCTATCAAGTCGACCTCATATATATACACGTCCAAAAGTCGATTCAGCTTCTTCCTGCCTGTGATGCATTCAGCCATCTCCGTTGTGTTAGTCCTCGCTAGCGGACTACTCTTCCTTGGAGCATCTGCGCAGACTGTGTCCACAGGTGCGACATGCATGGATTCTTTTTCATGGGTAAAGCATCTTCCCTTTGTGTACAAAAAGTTTTGATAAGCCAACTCAAGCTTCCAGGCGACCAACTCGCTTCATCAGAGTCCATGTCTCGTTGCCTCTTACCTTCTTAGCCCGTGTTCAGGAGGCTGTAAGTCGAGTTCACCAATCGATCATCTTGGTTCACGAGCTCAGCTTCCTCTATCGCAGCATACTCCATCCCACCGTTGGCGGAAAACACACATTATGTTGGTCCAGATTCACTGGCTTCCTCCAATGCCTGCGAGTGCAACACCGTTACCTACAGCATGCTTGCTGCGTGCGGTCTCTGTCAAAATCGAACCGCCGTAAACTGGTCTGCCTACAGTTATCAGTGTAAAGAGGTTCAGAGCAATCTGTACGTTATCTGCTCTAAATCCATTCTTCCGTACTCATTAACTTTTGTTTTTCAAGTTATCCATTGGATATTCCTGATGGCACTGCTGTTCCTGGTACGTGTGTTTCTTTGCCTTCTGTGACTGCAAAGTTTGATAGTGGCTTTAGGTTGGGCCTACATCGATATTAACCATGACACCTTCAACGTAGCAGAAGCACAGAGTATCACCAGTAAGCAACATAGTTACCCGTGGTAGGCTTCTCACTCAGACCTGTCTAGACACTACGACTGAACACAAACCCCCACCCCCACCCGCGTCTACTACTTCCTCATCGAGCTCATCAGTGAGCCGTGCGAGTTCATCGCGCTCTCAGAAGCACTCGTCCACAGCATCACATTCGAGCCAAACTTCTTCTACCTCTCCCCCAACACCGTCGACAACAGCTAGCAACGACTCAACCACGGCCTTGAGTGCTAGAACAGATAAGATCATAGGAGGAGTCATCGGTGGTGCATTGGGCATCGCTCTCGTTGTTACTCTATCACTGATAGTAATTCACCAACGCCGAGCACGTAAAAGTGGACTGCAGTCACTATCTAGTTCGACTGAAAATGTTGTTAATCAACCAGAAACCAAGCAGGTTTCTGGTCCTGCGATTGTCTAGTCACTCGTTGACTAGTTATTCTTCTCACATTCTTTTACACCTTTTCTCAGCTTTCACTTCGGTCTTGGGTTTCCTCTCACATTCATTTTCTTCGGGCTCGTGTTCCTGATTTTTTGCATACTTAGGCACCCGTACATGTCAACAGGATGTTCCTTAATTACATATACTTTTCTCATGCAATCATTTTCCCTGTCAGAAAGTAAGATACCGATATAATTAGAGGACGGATACAATCTATGCAAAGTCCTCCAGCATTTTGACAACTTGCCTGCTATCACCGCTGAGTATGGTATCACAAGCCATGCTAAATCCGAGCGTCCGATCCGATCCGACATCTGGAAGATTAATCTTGTTCAACACCAAGGCAGTTCTTTCTGCTGATTGCAGTCAGGAGAGTCCGGTTAGTTAGGGATTTACTACACTGGGATATATTACGGCTAACTTGACATTATATCGCCAAAGTAATGGCAAGATAATATTAATGTCACCCACACATCCGAGAATGAATCGGGTATTGAGTACAGAATCCTGGTCTCTGAGTTCCATGAGTTCCAGAATCCAATTCCGAGCCATGGTGTATATCCGCGATGTGTGGATAAAACCAGCAGTAGTGAAACTACAGTCTGGACAGTGGTATTGTGTCAATACTGTCAAAGATCTTAATGACAATCTTGCCGAACTGTTTACTGTTCCTCAGGAGATCAAATCCCTCATTCACGGACTCAAGACCGTCAAGGACGTGGGACACAACAGGGATGATCTTCTGCTCGGCCATGAATGCTGTCGCATCGATGAGGTCCTGGCGTGATCCCATCGTAGATCCTGTAACGCAGCCTTAGCAGCCGCGCAAACAGCCTTATCTTAGAACTGACCGATGAGCCTCTGATTTCTGAGGACTTCGCGCATGGTAAATGAAATCTTCGGGGAGGCGGTCCTGGAATTGTAAGGTGGCAATCACAAGGTAACGTTTGAAACTTACATGCCATAACAGATAACGCGTCCACCATGACCAAGCACGGGGCTGATCTGCCCCATAATCTCTCCTCCTCCTGAGTCAATAACGCAATGAAGAGATGGAGCGACATTCTGTTCGCGCATCAGGCTAGCCAGTTGCTTGGGCCATTGCGCTGCCACCGATTCTGAATTGATGAATGCTAAAAGATGTGTCTGTACTCACGATCTCTATAGCTAACTCCGCCTTTGGCGCCGAGACGAATAGCTCTCTGGATCTTTTCGTTGTGCCCACTGGTAACATATACATGCGCACCTTTGGCTAGACAAATTTGTAGCGCTGTCACCGCAACCCCGCCGCCTATTCCGGTTATGAGCACCTTTTGACCTTTTTGAACACCACCGTTTACTACGGCGGCCCTGGGTCACTGATCAGAGATAGCAAATGGTAATACAAATTTTCCTCCTTCACCTCCAGGCGGTGACAGCAGCAAGGGGCCAACCGGCAATCTGCTCATCATTGACATGATCTGGAGAGAGGATAACCTCATTGCGATCCACAACTGCATATTCTGCAAAGGTTCCAAGATTATGCTGAGTGACCCCACCTAATATGGTGAACTTGTGTGGGTCTTCTGGTGCTTCAGGATTGGATTGCCACCCTCGCATAGGGGTAAGAAATACTCGCTTATGCAGAAACTCGTCGTTCTGGTTTCCGGATACAACCACGACACCTGAAAACGTTCAATCATGGCAATGCATGGGACTCAGTAGTACCTGCACCGTCTGCCCCCAAGATACTGCCAAAGCCGATATTCGGATATTGATTTAGCCGGATCCATAGCTACTGACCAGTTAAGACAATGTTAAGATTGGATAACACAGACCATACGTCTCGGCGATTGAAGGCAGCAGCGATGAGCTTAACAAGAAGTTCACCAGGTTTAAGGGAGTCAAGATGGATGTCTTCTAAAGCGATATCATGGTATTTAGTAGCTTTCTTGAGAATTACTGCTTTGTAGGTTGATGGAAGTTGCATCACAAAAAGTGATACAGTCACATGACGGTGTTGTTAGAATTGGACGACCACAACATTGATTATTTCAATGGAGACTCTCCCAAACCGACTCAGCTCATTTTCGAGAGCAAAACGCGTCCGGCCAGAATCTGGAAAGCCCTCTACTGCTATTTCGATAAAATGGACACACTCAAATACGTTTAAAGCGACACCAGAGTCACTCTCCGAAGCTGGATTCTATTTCGATCCTAGCTACGAGGAACGAGATAATGTCACCTGCTTTCTCTGCTCTAAGCAGCTCAGTGACTGGAATGAAGACGATGATCCATTTGAGATACACTGGTCAAAATGCAAGACTAGTTGCGCTTGGGCCATCGTCCGATGTGGTCTCAAATTTGACTTCGACGAGGATGGACAGTCAGTGGGGCCGCAGACCTTGATCTCTCCTTAATTCTGATATATGCCTAGCTATGTTTTTCAGAAATCCCGTATTCCCCATACCAAAGGAATGGAGAAAGCCAGATTACAAACCTTCACATTGACAGGCGCATGGCCTCATCAAGACAAGAATCATGGGGCTCATCCGAAGAAGGTGCGTAGTTGTAATCCCTTGTTATGTGATTGCTTTATTCAGATCTGTTTTAGATGGCTCAGGCAGGTTTTGTGTATACCCCGCAGCATGTCGGGGATGACCTTGCCGCCTGTCTTTATTGCACGACAGCGTTGAGTGGCTGGGAGGAAGCCGACGATCCATTGTAAGACCGAGTTTCAATTTTGTTATCTAGTTATTCAGGTTCCGCATTTTAGGGAGGAGCACCGCAAACGCGTAGCGAAATACAATTTTGATTGCCCATTCTTCGTCGCCGAAAGCTCCTTATCCAAGTCCAAAGCCAGGCCGCCTAAGGCAGTCAAGCGTTCTAGGTCTATTACAACAACGCGTTCGCGTGCACACAGCAATTCTAACAATCATGACTATAGCCTATCTGACGGCGAATTAGACCTCGCAGCTGGCATGCTGGTTCAGACTACCGACAAACGCCAGCGTGCCGTGAGAGCAAAGTCTCGTCCACCCACGGATGGTGACAGTGGCGCCAACAAGAGAAAATCAAGCAAAAAAGGTGCTAAGAAAGGCCCCGCCAAAGCAGATAAATACACTCCAAGCGATATAGATAACGATTCGGATAGAGATTCTGTAGAAATTCTTGAACTGCAGAAGAGAGGTAAACCAAATTCCCGCATGGTGCCAAGAGAAACAACTACAGAAGAGAGTGGACAAACAGACGACGAAGAACCCCTCGCCACGACACCTAAGCCTAGAGTGGTTCGCGCCACAAAAACCCCAAGAACTATTACACGCTCCTCATCACGGACGAATCCACCCTCTAAAATTCGAAAGGGCATGGAAGCGGACTCAGATGCACCCAGCACAAGACCTGTAACCCGCGCAGGTCCTAAGGCTAGAGTTGTGGATGAAGGTACCACCACACACACCCCTCCTAGACGCAAAGGCAGGGGAAAAGGCAACCCTTCTGTGATTCAGACAACAGCAACAAATGATGTGGAGGAGGCAGACATGTGGAATACTGATACATGCGACTCGCAAGTGAAACAAACGAAATCTGAAGTATCCTCACCGAATGGCAGTTTGAAACAGGAAGCTCAACACTCTAGTGAATCGTTACCTTCTGAGGGAGATGAACACCTCTCAGCCAATGGTCCAGCATCTCCTACAACTCGACTCCGTCCTGCTATTTCAGAATATTCGCTCATCAAGCAAGATGAGGGAATCGAACTGATTGCTGCGGCCACTGAGCAGCTATTTGCTATGGATCCAGCTCCAGTTGATGGAGATGATCCGGTTGTTGAGATATCTTCCGACGACGATATCGCACTGTATCATGATGCCCAACCACAACCTCCTCCGGCCTCTCGACCACATTCACCATCTATTCAGAACACTCAGGATGCGCTGCTCTATGACACGACTACTATTCCAACCATACCCGAGCGGTCCCTGGAAAGTAGATTTACTCCATCCGATCTCGAAGCATCAATCCCAGAACCACCAAAGACACCCCCTCAAAACACGTATTCCTCCACCCTCAAGGAATTGAATGAATCAACCCATTCCAATACAACCGTCATTAGTCAGCAGCAACAAGAGAGCATTGGAATTAGCCTTCCTTTCTGCCCTCCTCTTGCAAAGCTCCCCATAGAAAAGATTGGTGCCTTGACAGAAGCTGAGCTGGATATGACTGTAGAGGAATGGATCCGATACGAGATGCAGACTCAATACAGCTTGTTCAAAGCTGATGGTGAACGCATGATCAGAGAGTTCAGGGAAAGTGCTGCTGAAGCTAGGAGAACTATCGAGTCTATGTAGCCATGTTGCTTCGTCATTCCCATTGTCTCCCGACGAAGGCTCGCTACCATTCAAAACATGCTACAATCATGTTATTCATGAATCCCTTATGCTGTAGTTTTAAAGGCTCCGGGACCGGGGGGCTGTGTACACAGTGCTCTGCAAGATTGCAAGAGTAGTTGTACACTTGACAGCTGATCCCTATGCTTCAATACATAATTGTAAAGACCTGTGCATTCTTCCACTCTGTAGCCTGGTGTTAACTGTAAATGCGTTCCTCTACTAATCATCCTCCTTTTTTATTGCTCAATCGTTGCTGTTGCGGGTTAAATTACTCTCGTCGACCTTGATTACACTTTTGCAGGTTCTTTGGCACCCGTTTATTTTCTTCTCTAATGCACTCTCGAGTATCCATCGAATGTAAAAAAGATTTACTGTATGATACTAGCGTGGTGAGTCATCCGTTCAGTTGCATCGCCCGTGCGTGGAACGTAGGGCCTGATAAATTTGACGTGATAAAGGGTATGCGACAAGGTAACTTACCAGTTGTGTAGATGATCAGCCTCTATCGACCCATGATATATTAGATGCTCATGTACGGCGCTATTTTGCAAGGAAGGGTCTAAGCTGAGTGCTGAGCAAGCCTTCCAAGGAAAACGTCATACTCCGAGATCGGAGAGATATTAGTACATAGACTGTAGCAACTTCTAAAATCTCATCTTGCATGGCCATAACGGTATTTTGCTTGTACTAGTAGGCGGAGTGCTAGGCACTGGATCTATCTAGTCAGATATCGAAACTCATGTCAATATCAGATTTTCTTGAAACTGAAGAAGTGACATTGACTATTCGCAGGCGGCTTGCGCTTCTACAGAAGCATTTGTGGAACAGATGGGTGTTAAAATTCTAGATAGAATAATAGCTTATACTGGGGTCTAGTGCTCAGCCTGATCATGATATTTGACGAGGCATTCGATGTTGGTGGTGACCAGGTTGGTGGCAGTGATCTGACTACATAAGGACAAAGAGTAGAAAGACCACTGGTTTCAACTTGCGGGGAATTATCTAAGAGAGATGAGTGTACTGTACTGAGCACTGAGTAGTCCTTGCTGAGTAATCCTTTGTCATAACTCTGGTGAATTCTCAAAGATCCTAATGGATTGGTGAAGGTATGAGATAAAGAGTGGTCGTCCAGATATGTATATAGAAATTGCAAGTAGTCGTCAAAGGTTGATGTAATGACTAGATGAAGAATAGAAATTATGAAGGTGTCGCATTGGTCGTTCTGGGCATATTCAAAACACCACGACTAAAGGCTGCAGCAACAGCCTGAAAACCTTCCTCCTGGACTTCTGAAATGAACAGATCATGCTGATCGGCGAGTCGCTCATTATTCCTCCGTATTTCTCTGATGACGCCGTGTTGGCGGGCACATCTGGGACACTCAGATTCACGGTTTGTCAGGCACCTGCAGTACCGAAAAGTAAGGATAGTGTCTGGAGGGTAAATGACCCACGAACCTTTGGTGATAGCTATGATCACACATGAAGTGGATACTAGGAAGGTCGAGCTGCCCTTCACAACTGGAGCACCTTGTGACTTGAAAGACATGAGGCCGACTGGAGTCAGAGAGTTGACTGACTTGACCCAATTTTTCTGAGGCCTCTCGACGGTAGGAATCAATAAATTCCTGATCCTATGGCAGCCAGGTGAAACACCGCCACACGCATGTTACGTATAAGGCTTACTGAATGTAGCTCCGCTCGAGATGCCTTGATCTTCTCCATCAACCAATCCTTCACAAGGCCCACGCTAGCCACTGCATTCCAGCTCAAAGCTTGTATTACACCTAATGGTGGCATGAGCCCACTCTCGTCAATGTGCTGTATGACTGACTTGATGTCGTCTTGGTGCTTAGCCAAAAGCTCCGGTGATGATGTCAAGAACCGCAAGACCAATGGATATAAGTGAGGTCGGTTTGCGCCGTAAAGCCTTAGATAATGGACCACTTGGGAAGAGGCGTCTAGTGAGCTACTAGATTTATGCTGGTCCATCCAGAAGCGTACGATATCATCGTACATGCCCATTCGCTCCCAAAGGAGGACTAAACCCTCTGTATAGTTCTTGCTTGAACATAGAATGAGGGCATGCGTCGGATTGTACGGAATATACTCGTGCTTGAGAAGTCGCAAAGCTTTTTCTCGCATCCGCTGCTCATCGTGACCTGTTGAAGCTGCGCTGTAATTAAGATCCGGGGAAAGATATAACTCAAGGAGGGTATTCCACACAGCAACTTGATCCTGCATATCCGCTTCTGTGTCTTCAGGCGGCTCCAGTGGCATAGATACTAGATTTGGCTCGTCAAGGGTTTGACCCCACCTCCGTAACGCAACTGTTTCTAGAAAGGTTACGAATTGATCAAAGTGATCCACAAAATGTGCGAAGTAGATACGTGGAGAGAGCCTCTTGACTGGTGGCGGCGCTCCTGGTGGACTGGGGATTGGTGGGGGTGATCTAGGGGGTGATGGTTCATGCACAGATGCTCGATGTAAAGAGGCAGCTCGCGTTGTCTTGATAGATGGTGCTGCAATAGTTGCTCCATCGGACGATGTTATCGTTGGTGCAGCCATGGAATTTCGATTAAGTGCCAGATATGAGAGATAAGATGGACCTTGTGTTATCTGCTTGGCCGCTAGAGAGGAGAGTGATAGGTCTTGTAGAGAACGTGCATCGGTACATAGGTCGATTAACAGTCGTGTGGTTTCATCAGGGAGGCTTTCGAGCATGGCTCGACCATATCTCGCCAGGTTGCTCTCTGCCTACCAGAGAGGGAAACAAAAGCTGAGTAATCAGATCGAACTGAGCATCGATACTACCTACCGCATCTGCACCCAGTTTACGCAGGTAGGTCAAAGCATCCTTATAGTTTTGTACATCTTCTACCTGAATTCGAAGATAGTCCTCATGACGCTCGTACTTCTGCGCCAAATAAGAAGCATGTTCGAAGTAGCCAGCTTGTCTGCACACACGAATTGCCGTCTCCAGATCAAAGGGTGACTCCTCTATTTCCTCCCCATCAGCCTTAGTAATGGTGTGTCGAGATTCTGTCTTGATGAAGCTATCCAGTCGCGAGACATCCTTGAGTTTGGTGTAAGTGTTAAGGAGAAGAGTGGTATGGTCTGCATTTGCGAGACCCAAAGAGTGGAGTTCTTGCAGGTATGTCACCAGTCCGTGTATCCTTTGAGCATCAAGATACTACTGAGGAGGTCAGAGGAATTCCCGAGGGAAAATACATCCATACCTTGCGAATCACATAACTAGGCTGAACATGTCCTATTGTTTGGATGTACTGGTGCATAGCACCATCATAATCACCATTCGTATAGAGATGGTCTCCATACTGTTTTCTGATATCAGTGAGATTCGAATCACCTAACTGTTGTGTTTTCGCCAAATTCAATGCAATCAGATATAATGATCTGCTGTAAAGCATCTGTAATTTCTGGGACGTGGGTTTCTCTTGTAAGCATGTCAACTAGAGGAGTGAATATTCAAATTGACAACCCGAAAGTGTTGGCGGATCACAGACCTTCCCATCGTTCGAGAGAATATATATACAACCTGAGTGAGATAACACCTCTTTAACACCTTCAGTAAATGCACCGGAGAACGCTATCAGTTTGTTCTCTAGGTCTATCACTGTAACTTTGGTAATATCTGGGTCGGTACTGGCATTGCGAGCAAAATGTCGCACAGTAGCTGAGGCAGCCGAGGGACGCGCAACGAAGGGAGGGGAAACGAGTACAATGTAATTGAGATGAGCATGGATGGAGGATTTGTGGCCTGACTCCTGATTAATGGGTATAGAGCGCTATCAACACATGGATTGACTGACCTTCATAGGCAAGACACGGGCCTCGACCATCTACACCACACAAATAGATGGCTTCATTACGCGCAACAATAACATCCTTATCCTTCCAATCCATCGTGGCGCACCCTAAGCTGCACCCAACTTCATCTACTACACTAGGAGGTCCACCGTGACCCTTTCCTGAAGCTTGGTAGGCAAGAATTCTATTTGTTGTGATGACAAACAGATACAAGTTTGACTGGTCTTCGGAGGGTTCTTTGAACCCTAGACCTGTGATAGGCTCTGTAGGCGATTCATGGATTGTTCGAGTTTTGGGGACAGCAGTAAGAGATGTCGATGAAGCTAAGGCTTGATCAAGATGCCGGTAGAAGAGAACCGTACCATCACCAAGTCCAATAGCAAGGTAAGAGAGTCCAGCAGATAGAGCTACACAAGTGACCTATGGAAGGAAGAAGATATTAAGATTCAAGAGTGTTGGTGTCAGAATTAAGTTACTGGATGTGGCTTATTGGTCGAAGTTAATTTAACTGATCGAAGTAGGGTAGGTGCAGCACTTCTCTTGTCCAGCTTTTGAAGATCCCATATTTTCAGAAGAGGCGACATCACACCATTCTCTTCCTTTGCAAAGCGTCAGAACAAGACTAGATGAAGCTTATGAGAACATTTACCCCCAGAGTTATAAGGGTGCCTTTCTTTTCCACCATGTGTGTAACTCTGCCGCCAACATGGGCGATCCAGCTTGAAGCTATTTCAAAATCCTTGTTCAGGATGTGTACACTGCCATGTATGTCTGCCACAAGTGCTCCAGCTAAAGAAGAAGCCGTTGCAGATATTTCTGGAGTAATCTGTCAAGAACTCTGAGCCAGGAATGTATAGACTATAGTCCAGATATAATTGACCTTGAATATGTCAGGAGGGTTGGTGGCATCATGGATATCATTAACCGGGGAAGCATCAAAGAAAGGGAAATGACGAAGCTACAAAATTTCCTTAAGATTCGAGTGTGCAATCTTCGGTTAAATTGACTCACAACTGGAGCAGATGTCGAGGCTGGAGGCAGCTGAACGGTGGACATGGCAGTAAGCTATGTGACGATCGACCCAGGACTGTGTAGGTATTGATCACGTGAATCAATCAAACATCCTCCGAGCCCAAGCTCTTCCACTGCCAGTTCGACTACCTACTTACCCCGAAAATGTACGTGTTTATGACGACTTTTTCTAACCCTTCTAACTCTCATAGAGTGTTTAGCTGACAATGACTTTCTTTGGTCTTCGTGCATGGCCCACACCAGTTAGCTGTCAGATTATTTTTTACCGCAGTCAATTTCTCACTTTGTGTCCCAGATTGTTAAACCTTTATGGCCTTTCTTCGCTGCCTCTGCAGTCACATTCTACCTTGTGAACAAGGTACAAGACAAGGCTGTACGATGTGAGCTATCAGGGTGCTCTAGTTTTCTGGCATTCACTTATGCATTCCATAGCTCCTGATTACGCCACCGATGCTCGCAACCCCTACGCTGTGCAAATCTCCAAAGAGCAGCAGCATCACTGAGAACGTTGATAGTGCTACCCTTTAATCGTCATTCTGTGTTCTTCGTGATGCTTAGAGAATAATAGAGCTGTCATGCTGATTTGTTCAACTACAAAAGGACACTGGAACTACATGAGCATTGCCTTCAGCTCATCACTACATGCACTCCCTAATCTCCTGCCGCTACTCCCAAAATCTGGCACAGCAAACTCAATTGTCCAAAGGGACGTTCACTGCCCAACAAGGTGGCCGAAGCTTCGTACTTGTTCTCCGGACGTCGTACTTCTTCGCATACCATCCTGTAAGCATCTACCAGTCTCTCCAAAACTGCTTGGTGGATTTCAGTATGTAATCGTTGTAACGACAGACGTGCCAATCGCGGGGATTGTACAATGTCTGCTAAGGATAGCCACGATGCAAATTGGTGCAAACTGGCCTGTACCTCATACACCCTTGCACCAGGCTGGTAAGAGAGGGGTTCCTATTGAGTTGAAAGTCAATCCAATTTGTCTGGACAAAGCACAAGATTAGTTTACAGAGTGATCATGGTTTGAGCACATGGCCGCAATCTGCTGGAGCCCTGTGTCTTGCATCAGGTTATGGTACTGCAAAGTGTAAGACTGGCAGGGTGAGAAAAGGCTAAACTTCGACATACATGATCCTGCAGCAAATCAACAGCATGGTTTTCAATGACCTCTTGCAGATATTTCTGTTTCGACTCAGTGAATTGATATGTTCCTAACACATCCTGATTTTCCTCAGCATTAGTATACAGTAAATTGGCAATGATTCCTACCTGTAAGTATGTTAAACAATTAAGTACGAACACTTGACCATCCCATACAGGTCGGATCGCCATTTTCTCTTTAGCCCTACTAGTACACATTTCGACAGCTGGATCGACCATGGTATCAAGGATTTTATGCAATCTATCAGACTGATTGTCTTCTTGGTCCTCACTAAGAAACGATTGGTATACATTGAGAACTTCCTTCAAGATTTGTGCGTGGTCGACTAGGGCATATGCTGGGGTTACTGCTGTATCATCCAAATCCTATTTGGAAGCATGTCACAATTGAAGATAATGGAAAATAATGTTGGGATTCACAATGCCCGTGCCTTGCATTGCCCGTGCCTGGGCCTGTATTTCATCGTAAAACACGCTGAATGCGACCTCTGTGATTCTGGGGGTGTCCTGCCATTAGCAGCCTTGTATCAGATCAGCAAATGAACTTACTCCTGGATAGCCTTAGATAGTAGAGCGTCTTCTCCTATGGTTCGAATCATCGTCACACGATAGAACTGTAGTAGGTTGGCAATCTTGTAAGAGACAATGCTACTCTGCTGTGACCTGATAGTCTGCTGTACTCTGACCTATCGTTTCATTAGACCTTTGCACAAGATAAGTCAAAGTCCGCTACCGACCTTCAAAGGTGCGCACAAGCTATTCACAGCAGCATCCATCATCTCAGATAACCAATCGTCTTCATCTGAGCCCTTATTCTTTAAGAATAAACGTGTACTGCCAACCATCCTGCCATCACCCTTGATACTGAACAATGACTCCAAGAATTCACGTTCAGCAGCTATAGCTTGATGTACCCATGCAAGCATGTCACCAACATACCGTAGTGGATCATGGGCATGGAGTTCAATAGGTCGAGGAAGCCCAGCTGGGCCACCGCGTGTGAGTGCCGTTATAAATGATGATAATACTGTTGTTTGACGGATTCCTGATAAGTGTGTGAGTGCTTCCCTAACATTGAAAATAAGCACGGTCGGAAAGAATTGCGGAAGAGGACACTTACCCAAGGAGCTCAGGTCTCTTACGAAGGTGTTGAATTGCTGACCGTAGGTTATTAGTTACATCCAGCTGAGTTTCTCGATCCATTTGGCGAAACTCGTGGACGGTCCACCTCAAAATCTTGTCATATCCTTGCTCAATGTGGGAGGACATTGCTACCATGATATCAAACCTTCAAAAGCAACGGGGTTATCCAATCGTTTGGGCTAAATATAGCTCAGGAACAAACCCCGCCTGAGATGGACCATCCTCCCCAGACATGAGAACACGACAGTCCTCTCGAATTTGTTCAGCCCTATCCATCAACCGAAAGAGATCACTTCCAACTGGTGTATCCCTAGCCGTCAGTGCTTGCACTTCCTCGTTGGTGAGCATGAACCGAGAAAGAAATAGCGAAATGACGGATTTCTTATCTTCTACTTCTTGCCTAGGCTTTCGTGATGAAGCAGTAAAAATTTAGTATACCAGCGATATTTCGCACCTCTTCTCTCTGAGATTATTTGCGTGGTCTAACATAAATTTGCCTGCACTGTTCGTCATCTGAAGGTGCATTTCTGCTTCGTCACAGCTTGTGCGCATGGCATCGATATGAGCTTGTAAGGCTTCTAGTTTCTATTTATGTTTAGTATTGAAGTCAAAATACATAAGCAAATATACCTCGTTCACTTCTCCCAGTGCTTTCAGGAATTGACGACTAGTTTCAGCCAGTTTTTGTTCGGTATCCTTGCGTAAATGTTTACGTGCAGACGCCGCAATCTCTCCAAGGTTACTCTCTATTTCTTGTATGCCTTGAACCTGTCTTGGAAGCATTGCATTGGAATCATCAAGTAGGAAGCCATCATCATGGGTATCGTCATTAGCGGGGTCACGCTTCAACTCCCGAACCTTGCCTGTAGATGGAGTATATAGGTCTGAGATCGTTCGTAGAGCATCCTGGGTAGCCTTATCATTGAAATTTGTCCCAAGAATCTTGTAGATTCTGAGGGAGATGGGATTACGAGCCTGCGGCTTGTCGGTGGCTTGGGCATCGAGAGTAGTTGCCATGTCTTCACGTGAAATATCCAACCATGGCTCTTCAAGGTCATATAAGTGTTCGTCAGTGCTTCACTCCCTTTCTATTTAGATCTTACACCACTGGCTTTCCTCGCCCACCACCACCTAGACAACTGCCTAGTGTAGAAGTTATAGACCAAACAGCTAAACATCAGCAATACTACGTTCGTCCTGCCAGAGCACTACCGAAACCCCGAGCAAGTGCTAGCCGCTGTATCGAGTTTCATCTCCTCACAGTTCATCCGTAGAAAATCTGGCCAGTTGTTGCTGCAACAGCAGTTTTTGGTGTTGGAGTATGGTATTCCTTTCTAACGTTTGTCACAAACCAAGAGAAAATATCTTCCTCTGTGGTGAAACAAATCATACGGACAATCAAGGAGGATCCTGAACTTGAGCAACTGCTTGGTCAGGCTATTCGACCTCAACCGGAGTGGTGGCTCAATGGAGATCCTCGAATACATGGCAATGTAGCAGCCCTCCCATACAAGACTTTGATAAATTTGCTCATGTTGTTTCAGATCCGGCAACTGCAAGGCAATGTAGACCTCTGTTTCCGGCTGAGGGGATCTAAAGGTCTGTCGTTGCTCGCTATGCAGGCTTATTTCAACTCAGTCATTTATTAGGTTCGGGGACCGTGTATTTCACGAGTGTAAGGAAAGAAAAGGGAGGACCGTATACCATTCGTATGTATCCCAGTGTTGTCATTTTCCCCCTTAGGATATTAAATAGCATTATTTCAGTCAGGTTCCGGGTCATTGGAGATGATGGTGGCGTTGTGAACATTCCCGTTCATACACACTCCCCGCTAGTAGGAGCAGTTCAGAATCTATAAAGTTTGCTTGCCCCTCGTATGAAAGGTAGTGCTGATGCAAAAGCGACGACCTCACGTGATCTGTGACTGACTGACACAGGAGTGATGAGTACGGAAGCTACGACAATTAGCATTAGCTACTCGTAGACTGTCTATTTAATGTACCCGGTTAATAAATTATCAGGCAATATTATTATTTTTCAGTTCCTGTAGGATTGACTCTGAAATAACACGGTGTCCACGGTAAATTTTTGAAACCTAAGCAGCTTGTGTTCCTGTGAACCCCTTCTGATAAACATCCTGAAACCGTGAGGATCGAATAGAAAACCTGTTGCAATGGGGTATGATAAATCCGTGTTTTGCACTGAAGGATTACATACCAGAATACACGACAAGAAGTGCAGAAATACGCGACGCGACGTGTTTGATGGGCCATCAGACTTGCATCTTAACGTTAACCCTACGGCACATCGGACTCACAGCTTCAAGCATTCAACAAGCCATTTCTAGAAAATTGGGCTGCACAGTTTTCTTCAAAAAGGAATTACAGTATCTACAAAACTGTGCTTAGGATTATTCATAAAAGTCCCCCCAAAACGGCCTGAAGCTCAAATTAATCTCATTCTGTCACGCTCTCCCACCAAATGCTGTCATATCTCATCACGTGGGTCGTCGCTTTTGCATTGGCACTACTACCTTATATTTATCTGTACGGCACATCAGGATCGGATACAGGAACACTGGGGGCAGAATACACCGGTCGAGTTCATGACCTGGACAGTCCAAGAAGATAGCAATCTGTTTGAAACCCGATTACTGCATTAGGGGCCCGGATACATGATGCTCACGAACGAGTAGCAACTGCATTACGGGATTGACCTCCTCTTCCCCTTCCCCTCCTTCCATTTCTTCCGTAACCTCCCCATCCACCCACATAGGCACCTGGAAACATTGAATGAGGACCTCTGGACTTAGATAGCACCACACCAAATCCTTACCTGGACCCATTAAACCCACACCACCCGGTTCTCCAAAAGTAGCAACGTTTCTCTCCCGCTCTTCTTCCCTCCTGTTCCTTCCTGAACTGCCACCACGCCCCCTACCCGGTGTACCACCATGAGGGATATTAGACGAGGACGACAACGAATCAAAAAATGATTTTTGACGGTTATATGCTGCCTTGTTATCCTTTCCCTCTTCATCTCCCTCCTCACTGGAATGAGCGTCGGCTTCTTCATCCAGAACAGTCACTTTCTTCTTGTCAAATTTAGCATTACTACTTTCAAAGTCGAAATCTGCCGTGGGAACTTTGATTTCACGAGTCTGAGAGGCACCTCCACGTCGAAGCCTTGCGGCAGTGTTCCCATTGTGATTTGTAATCCTCATCTCGCCAATAGCACGTTCCACTGTTTCCAGCGATGCAGTAGCATTTTGCACAGAGTTTGCTCGACGCAAGCGCTGACCTTGGTTAGTTTGAGCTTGAACTGGAATTTTTGGGGTTGTCATCGATTGCTTCTGAACTCCGCTCTGAAGTTGCTGCGGGACGGCTGGCGTGGTAAGATGAGGGGCCCCTTCGTAGCTGAAGGGGACGGCATTGGCAATAGATAATGGAGCTGGAGCAGAAGCCTAAAGGATATTATATGTCCGTTAATAAAATTATGTGGTGGTATAAAGCGACTAACCCCAATAACGGCCGGATCGTCGTGAATCGTCCGGTGCCTCTGGGGGGGCTGAATAGCAGGTTCATCGACAGCCAAGTCTTTGACTTCTGAAGCTCGGAAAATGATATATTGGTAAGGCTCTTGGACCGGGGGGATGAATTCCTCTGGTGGCCTTGGAACACAAAAACATCAGGCGCTGTAATCGTGTCTCCCTAATGAAAAGTTGCGAACCTTCTGGACTCGGTCCCCATTGAGTATACTATGCAGAAAATATGGGTAAACAGGCCAAGGAAGCAGTCGGAGTGACAGCACCATTGGAAAGTTGAATTGTAGAGGCTGCTGCGTCAATACCGGCGAGCATACCTCGATATCGCACGTCTGAGTGAGAAATAAGGGAAATAGGTTTTCTAGAGTATGATCAGCCTTGATAGTACCAAAAACACGGAGAACAAACCCTATGTAACTTGTTGCCATGATAAACGACAGACACAAGTGATGGAGCAAGTAATAAGGCAATAATGTTTGGTGCTGTTTACTAGTGATGAGACGACTCTCGGGTCACAACATCTGATTACACATGTCAACAAGCTCAAAGTGAGAAAACTTCCATGTAGTGTACAAACGCATGCCAACGTTTATCAACTGTAATGGAAGTCTATTCTTGTAACTGTAACTGTACTCATTACTGACTAGTACTGACCGGGACAGTCACTGAGATTGTGATCATGTCAGAAAGAACCAGGTGGTCTAGCTTTGTGCAAACCCCAGCTTTTCTCGTTTGGCAGAAATTTCATCTCGCAGCATAGCAATCCTGCTATCTAGCCGAGACGAAAGGTCAACCGAATTTGGCGACAACCGGAGTGCAGTATCAAGGTCCTTCTCTGCTTTATCTAAAGCAGATCGCCATATGTCTTTGCTCACAACAGATGTTTCTTCCTGGAATCCTACTTCCTTGCATCCCAGGACCGCAAGCTCAAACTTGGCTACACCACCGATCCATGTACTAACTTGAACCAGAGGTTGAAGGTTGCTTGCCTCTGTCAAGAACGCGCGTGAAGCAACAAAGTTGCCACTGGACCGGTAAGAGATGCCAACCAAAAGAGCCCGAAGAGCAAGCTCATCAGGAGTATCAAGCTGGTCTGAAGCTTTCACGGAAGCAGAGACGGATGTGGATGCAACTGCAGGTGTTAATGCAGACCACTCAGTAATCAAAGGTTCTACTGTAGCCCTGTCGATCCAAGCGTGCGTGTTCCAGACTAACAGAGGAAAATATGTCAACAGTAGGAGCGGTGCGAATAAGTGACAGACTGACAAATTCCGATTTCTACCAATACACAGAAAGCATCAGTTATAGTGAGTTCGCTTAACTATTCAGGACCTACCATCTGCAGGACTAAGTTGAATACTCTCAGCGTAATTATCTGGATTTCCACCTTTCCTAATTTGCTTTTGACGATAGAATTCCACTTCAAAATGATCAGATACAATACATGAAACCTGAGATGTGAAGTCCTACGTTTCTTCTTAATAAGAACCTCGGTTGGCAGCTGTTTACCGCCAATTTTCTTTGAATTCTCACCCAGCAGACCTGGTATGAGGTTGAGATATTCTTGTGTCTTCTCATAATTTTTCATGCACAAGAAGCAGCCAGCGACAATGAAGTAATAAGTTGGATGGCTCCTGTAAGAATTGAATCAATCGGTCAGGAGCAATCAACGCTTGAGGTATGGATACATGCCAACTATTGAGTTGAATCATCCTTAAAAAAGCGTCTGCTGCTTCTTGATAACGGCGTTGTTGAAAGAGAATCCAAGCCAACTCAAAAACGAGCTAGGAACGAGTAAACTAAAGTGAGTCCAGTTTCTGTCTGTTATAAGAGATAAATGCTTGTACCATGGTATCTGCCTGGGGAAACGTGTGGACCGCTGCAGGATCTAGACCTTTCTGAAGCACCTTAATTGCAGCATTGGACTGATGTGTCATCCGAAGTAACTTAGCCTATGACATGTATGAGTATGCTGACGCGGGTATCATCCAAAAGAAACCCGCCCTGTTCAGAATCCAGAGTGCACCAGTTGGATACCGGGGTTCAATGCTTGGCCATGAATCAGTGACTGTTTAAACCGCAGGAATGACGCCTACTTGTCGAGGACGCCTCGATACTGTTTGATGATATGAACTTCATCCGCCTGATACCCAGACAGAAGGAGAACAACGCCATAATAGGTCATCAACACGAGTCTTGCACATCGATGAGACAAGAACTGTAAACTAAGGCTACCACGTACATACCCAGAGAAGGTAGAATGAACGTCCTTCTTAGTTGCGGCGACTGCCAAAGCCTGGAGAGCTAGCTTGCGGTCATGGGTGAACCCAAGAAACCCAACTACACTCCTATAAATGTGTAAGCATGGATAATTGAACAGTTTCAAGCACGCACTGTATCTTCCGAGGAAGTAGAGAAAATACTAGATTGAATAAACCGTAGCCTGATTGGTGAGGAAATCAGGTAAGGTGACAACGATTCAAATTCATGGAGGACAGCTGACCGAAAGCAGCCCCGGCAACAATCATCTCTTCTACAGGTCCCTCTGGTGCCATTGAAACCGGATGTCGTTCGGGGATAGTCAGTGATGAAGATCCAGTCCAGCGCGAAAAAAAACCCGGCTTGTTGGAAATTGTGCTTGTCTTGCTCATGGAGTTCAGGCTTGGAGTGGAGCTCTTTCGTGATGGCGTAGGTGAAGATGAAGGAGTTTGGTAGTTATCCAGCCCATTTGGAAATACCATCTTATATAGCCTGAATATTTTAAGTTTAACAGATTTTGTCATTACATTTTATCATCAATTGCACGTCAATTGGAAAGGCCCTTACCTAGTAAACTTGGAGTGTGCACTTTCATGCGATATGAGGTGAAAGATGGCTTGACAGTTATTAAGTATACACATGCCTGTTGAGCGCATATCTGGAAATTTGGAGAGTGAGCTGGTGTTAGTCTCACATAGAATAGAAATACACACTAACATGCATCGCATATATCCCATGTATGATTCTCTAGGCTCAGAGGATGAGTGGGGACGAGGAACATGGTACAGCGAGACTCACTCAAGCGCATGCGCCAGACCTAGCAAAACGACTACATCTGCATGTAAAATCTCCCATTCTAGGCCCGCAGGAAATCTTGACACGCTCCTACAGCCTTTGCTATCCTTCATTTGCTTCTTGGCCTTAGCTTCTGATAAAACCAAGCACCGCGATGTCTCTGTCACTTTCTCGGTCTTTGTATCCGACGGATAAGTGAGAAATGAGGTCAAATTACCAGATAGACCAGGCTCACCTCCATACTTAAAGCAGCCTCCAAAAACGCACAGACACCAAGGCCCAGTAGATGGAAAGGGGTTTCATGCTGAGAGAATAAATCCCTGGCAGGTGTAATATCATTCGCAAACAAGAAATCAAAACCTTTGGTTGCAGAGACAAGTTGAGTCGCGGTCTCGTCTGCCGGGGCTTCTGACGAGGACATGGCCAATGTTTAGATGCAGTGAGTTTCAAATTGACCACTCTGTCAACCCAGTTCGGGTCAATCTTGACTCCGGATACAGTAAAATCTGTCTCTAGTGTTTCAGCGTTTCTATTTCGGTCCAGCAAGAAAAACTTCAGCGCTCATGCATCGTATAGTATTAGAATCAGAGATCCCACATCTCGTAATGTCCACAAGATACTGGGTAGAGAACAAGAGAACACAACTTCAACCTCACTCAACCTCAGCTACACCGACGAGGGGAACCTATTGTATTTCTCGCTATTACAAAAGCACATACAGTACCTAAAATCAGAGACCTGGGAATATAGCTACCTCCTCTTCCCAAAAACTTTAAGTAGAGAATTTTTAACAGTATTAACAGCCTTTTCGGTGTCTTTTTTGCTGAGTGCACTGGTGAGGGCAAGTCTGATGCTCGGTCTAGGTTCTATGAGCTCTTGACCTCGTAGTCTCTTCGCTTTGGTGATAAGAACGCCTTGAGCCAGGACATCTTCCACAACTTCCTGTAAAAGATGTTCTTCTGCATCCACATCCCAATCCCATTTAATTGAATCCCTTGGGAGAACTGAGGTCGGGTTTGATGGCTTGTTAGGTATGACTAGCGCTGACGACGGATGTAAAGTAGAGCTATTGTTCCTGATGTAGATGTGGATGATGGGGGATGCAGAATGGGACGGGATAGAGATACAATCGAGACGGTCAAGAATTGCCCGTGCAACACGAATGTTTTCCTGTAAGCAGGTAAGAATGGAAGGAGAACCAAGGAGAATGTTGATTCCTTCAAGAGCGCTAACGGCCAATAAAGCCGGCAGAGAGGCCGAGAACACAAATGCAGAAGCATTGTCCCGCTGGTATAACGATCAATACAGTATCACTGTGGAACAGCGTATACGTGCCTGGTGATTGGCTACTATCCGAGAGCCTGCACAGAAGCCTCCAGAAGAACATAATCCTATGGCCAGAGATCCCACAATCATATCAACCTTCGAAGCCTGAAATGATCCTGGTTAGTCACATGCTTCAGAGCTCACTGATTTAGATTTACAGGAACATTGTACAGCTCCGTTAGTCCTCGACCAGTCCTCCCCACGCTACCGAAAGAGATAGTCTCGTCCAGGATCAGCCTGAACTTATGCTTTTCCTTCAGCTCAATCTAATAGGGGGTCAGCTACTCTGTGGAGTGACTGGGACTAGCACCTACTAGTTTTGGCAAATCAACCATAGCGCCGTCCTTTTCAAATATGCCCTCAGTAACGATGAACTTGCGAGAGTGCTGTTGAGACCGCCGTCTCTTGGTCTCCTTTGCCACGGATTCCAGAACGGATTCCAAACTGGCGAGGTCGTTGTGATCAAACCAGCGAATGGTAGAACGGGAGATCTGGAGACCCTTATGAATAGCAAAATTCACACCACGGTCTGCAACAATGATATCGTTGCGTTTGCAGAAAGCGGGTATAGCAGAGCAGATAGTCGAAAATCCTTGTGCATAGAGCGCAGCTGACTCCGTTCCCAGAAATTCTGCGATACGCTGCTCAAGCTCCAAATGAACATCGATAGTACCATAAAATCCAGATGGACCGCAGCTACCGACACCATATTTCCGCAATGTTTCGATGGCCTGCTGTTGTATGTGTTCGTTACCAGCCAGACCAGTAAAGTTGAAACTGGCGAGGTTGATACAAGATTTGCCCGTATTCACAAGCTTGGGTTTAGGACCGTTGGGTCCAAATATGATCGGGACTGCGCCTAAATCAGCCTCCTCCTGCTCGGTTAAAGGCGGATCAAGGGGTTCTGGTGTCCATTCGTCGACGAGTTCATTTATTTCCTGTGCACCATGACAACGAACCTCAGTAGTAAGACGTGAATATACACACAAACTTGCCTTCTCTGAGAATTGGATGAAATGCTTGCCGCTTCTGTCAGTGCGAGTACGGGACTGCAGGAGAGTGCGAATGACAAATAGAGCAAGAATTACTTCAAGTACTGTGCGACCTGGATCATTCTGGTGGGATGATTTAATATAGCGAGCAAGCACAGCTGAACCAGGGATCTTGAAGAACGTAGCCTCAATGGTTAGAAGTGAGTACGAAATGAAAGTGAAGAGAGGTTCAAATGCAGAAGATGCGTTGTCCATGGAAAGAAATTGAAACCTGAAAGTCACCTGATTTCATACCTGCTCAGGATCCTACGGCGAGAGGGCCTCTCCGCCTGTGCAATGGCGTACTCGCCCACTCACCGTCCTGCCGCCTCAATTGCACATTCAAGTTCGTCTAATAGTCTTGGTCTTCCCCAGCGCGGAGTATCGCCTTCTCAACGGCCAAGGCGTATGACCTCACCTGCTGGATCTCTTACTCTTGTACGTCCTCATATCCAGACTACTTAGCCTTCCTGCTCTGAGTCGTTTATTCGAATAAGCCTGAAGGTGATTTGCGTCCATATGGTCGTCCACCCTCTCCGTTGCGTAACGGCTTTACCCCGAGCGCCTCGAAGAGTACCAATCCTAATGAATTCCATGGCGAGGACGACGAGGACGACGACAATAAATCATGGGCACAGAGGTCCCCATCCCCTTCATCTTCATCAGTTTCGAAGATGGCTGTTAATCTTGCGCAGAAGGTCGGCAGTTTTGTTGGGAACATGGGACAACGATCATCAAACTATCTACCCACTGAGGCTGAACTGGAAGCTGAAGCCGAGAGGGAAAGAGATCGAAGCCGGTATGTGATCACATGTATTCGGCGCAGAACAGAGGATCTTACTCTCCTTGCAGAAGAGAGGCTGAGTGGATCCTTAGCCGAGAAGCGGAAAACAGAAAGAATGTCGAAGAAAGAGTGCTTGCCATGCTCCATGCCTCCAACGATCTACCATTTCCTACTCGCTCTCAGACGTTACCAAATCCCCCATCTCCCGCTGGGTCTCACAAGGAAAGCTGGTGGAACATGGCGAAGAACAGGCTTACCCCGACCAAGGAACTTCTCACTCCAGCTCAACAGGTTATTCAGGAAGCCAAGGCTAAAGAGAAGAAGGCTGCAAAAAGCAAAACCAAGGACAAAGAACTAGATTGGCCAACAAACTTACAGACTAACTCGGCTGACCCTGCCTACTTTACTCTTAACAATATCTCACCAAGTCCAGCGCCGCGAGTTCCTCGACCAGCATCCCCAGCATCCCCAACTCCAGCTCGACCCACTGCTTCAATGCAACCCCCCAACCTCTCACCTTCTCCTATGCGATCAGGTGATAACAATTCCTCTTCTCCGTCCCGCGAGACCCCGCCACTGTACGCTCAATTTAACAGTCAGGGGACACTGGATGTACATGGCACACTGTTAACCATCGCCAAACGTTTCGAGAAGTTGGAAAAGTGGACGGTTGGTCATGTCAGAGCCCTAGAGGAAAGGATGGGCGATGTAGAACGATGGCTCGTTGACAAAGAAAAGGAGAGAGAGGATCTAGAGAAGAGTTCTGCTAAGAAAACAATTACCGGTATCGGTGGTATCTCAGCAGATGAAGCGGACAGAATCAAGGAAGATCTATCGGAGATGCAGAGCCGTGTTACTGAACTTGGTCGGGAGATGGCTAAACTTGTAACTTCAAGCAGTCTACTGTCTTCCAACTCGTCTCTCCAATCCGTCCAGGTTTCCATTGCTCCACAGGAGCAGTCTTCGTTTGCGGTGCATACTAGCATCCAATCCATGTCAGAAGAGGCGACTTTGAGTCCCCCAGTCTCTCAACGGGGTGTTCCTTCAAGTACACCTGAGACCACTAGCCCACCCCTTCACTCAGCATCGCGTGTATCATCGAGGACTCGTCTCCCTTATCCCACTGGAGATTATGCCCCGTCTCCAGATCAATCCACCCTCGCCAAGGACATTCTTTCACCCGCAAATTCTCCTCCTTCCTCATTAAATTCAGCAACCCGTATCCATCGCATCTCAACTTCTGGTTTACCGAGCTCTAATCCTACTTCTCCACACGCCGCCGCCGCCGCCCCGTGTAACAATTCTCTCCCACCACCAAAATCAAACTTTCAAAGACCATCGAGTGTCAGCCCCACACCTCGTAAACGGTATACCGTAGCCCTTGGAGATCCCATTATTGCACCTCAAGACATCCGTGAATCGGCTACCCCTATCAACCGCCACAAGCCTCAGAGCTCAGTCTCGACGACGTCTACAACCTATCTCTCGTCTTCTGATGGAGGAGAAGACAATGCTGAGGAAGACGAGGAAGGACTGAATGAAGATACCATCGGTAAACGTGCTGCAGGTCGGTTGTTCACTCAGAGACCCCCAAGGTCTCAATCTCCCTCACCCCTCAACCGGCCACGCCCACAGTCCACTTATGGTTATTCTCTACAAACTCCTCAGCTCCCCACAGCGCCGCTTCAGCTCCGCTCTCGCTCTCGCTCCATTGACAGATTTGGGGTCAATCTCAAGTCCTCCAGTACTACCTCACTCAATAGCACTTTTGTTGATCCTTTAGTGTTGAGAAAGCAGGAGCAAGGTGCTAAATCAACAGGTCGCAATCCTGTCGGAAAGGTTCCTGTGGGACAACTCGTGGCATTTTTCGATCAAGACAAGAAAGACTGATTAATGATAATTTACAAGGACAGTTGTAGCTTTCTTCGTGGTATTTTCTCGTCTCTCTTCGATGTATTGTTTCGTATTCTAGCTAATATTTTTGCAGACCGTTGCTGACTCAAGTGTCTCTCACAAATAGTTTTATACCACCCACGACTGATCATTCATTAAGTACATGCCATATCCAATATTATTCAAGATATACGAGTTGTCAGATCCAGTGTGCTGTATGATCTTGAAATCCTAAGCGTCGGACATTGAACGTTGAACGATAGTAGTAAACTCTAGGCCATTAGACCTTAAGCTTTAAGCGCTAAGCCGTAGGTTTGCTCTTCACACCGTTCAAGGTTCAAGGTGAGTTATTAGAGAAGAATTTCCGGTCTACTTTAGCATGTTCAATCCGAGTTCATCTCCACGCTTCTAATGGGTTTTCTTCAGGCAATGGACGGAGTAAATGAAGAGGGGAAGCACCTCATCTCCCAAGATACTCGATGATAAGTAGCCTCGAGTAAGTTGCTGTATGTAGATCTAGCGGACACATGATGGAATAAGTCGAGATTCACGTGACCTGGAGATATGACACCAAAGACCAATTTGAAAGGTAGTGCTCCAATCCAATTAACTCCTTCAGATTCTACCATTTCGTTCAGCAGCTACCCAGCGGTTGTGGGCGTGCACACAAGCTTGCTTACTTTTTCCGCCTTATTTATTCCTCAGTCAAAATCATACCTCGAATTCGCGACGCAGCTCCCAGGCCTCGTCCAATTCACCTCTTTAGACCATCCTCAACATCCCTTCCTCGTACCAATCACCCTCAACCCAGTCTTAACTCTCTTAAGTTTATGTACATCATCCGTTATACTTCAGAGCTGGTGGGGCGGTTGGTTAAAGAGCTGGCATGCCAATTCCACGATTTATGGAAGTGAGGAAGATGCGAAACTGGCAAAGGCGATGATGGGGAAGCGGAAACCACTGGTACGCACCCTTCTCGCGTATTATTTCACAACTGATAGCGGTTGTACTTCAGGCTTTGGTAAAGGCTTGGGTTGCAGTATTTGCTTGCTCAGTCCTGTTCCATCTTGTGTTCGTCCTGTTTGGGGCCCCGATCACAAGGTCGTACCCTTACTTAAGTTTCACATCTCTAGGCAATTCTGACATTGTGATTCAGTCATATTTTGAAAACATACCTACTCTCTCTCTTATTCTGCATTCTCGTCATATTTCCGCCGGCTTACGTCCTGGGCACACCCTCGCCGATCAGTCAAAGCTCAGAGGCATTCGTGGTCAAATTAACCTGGACACGCGTCTTTGCAGAAATGTCGTCAGTCTCATCAACTTCGCGTGCACTCCTCGGGGGTTTTCCCCCTAATCTCCCAGGGGCCGGCTTAACTCTTTTTTTATTTATTTAGTATTAGGAACCCAACAGAGAGGGCTTTGCTCTACTCCGCGATGGGGGCCGGCATTGGATGCTGGATTGGTGTGTTTCCCGTTGCCCTGGATTGGGATAGACCTTGGCAAGTAAGTTTTTTCTCACATTATTGTGGACTTGGAGTTTTTTTCGTTAACTCTGCCTCGTTGGAAAGGCATGGCCTTTGACATCAGCCTATGGAATTGTGCTTGGATACATCATCGGATCGATTGCCGGTCTCACGACTACCGCGATACTTCACCTTGCTGCACAAGGTCAAAGATTATCCCACGACCGTAACGTGCACACCTTCCTACCCAAGGGACTGTGATCTATTCAAATGGATTCGAACTCTATTGTCTAATATATAGTCGTTTATCTTCTAAATGTCAATGGAAGGTCTAGTTAGGTTTGGTCAGAATTCTAAAATCTCCAATCGACTCCGTTATATAATCTGGGACAGCGACGGGAGAAGCATCGGGCCCTGTGACCTCAGATCTGGATGTGACACCTAGGTAGATTTTGGTTTGTCTGATGAAAAGGCGAAAAGTGGATCTCGAGTAGAAGCGTACCCGTTAGGACCAAGAGAGTCGCAAGCCCCCCTTGCTTGCCAAAGAGAATATCTGTATTCAGCCGGTCTCCAACCATGATCGTGCGTTGAGGATCAAAATGTACCCTGGCAATGTGAGAATAGTAAACATAAAGTTGGATTTAGGAGAAACTCACTTAGCCTGGATACAGTCTAGCATGGATTGTGAGGGCTTTCCTGTGCTAACCGGATCCCTCCCCAATGCATATCTCAACGGAGCACTGATACTTCCAGCACCAGGTAGGATCCCGCCAGCACTGGGGAACGTGCTATCCTCATTCGTAGCCAAAAATAGGCATGAAGGATTCGTATATAAGTATCTGAACGCCTTGGAAATTTTGGTGTAGTTGATGTTATGATCAAGACCGCAAAGGACAACGGAGACGTCTGGTTCTGGAGTGAAGTCTTTGAGGTCAAATGGTTCGAAAGTGATGTCCGCTGGGTCCTAGTTAGCAGCGGCGAATTTGAGCCTCTAAATGGAAGCGAAGAGGAAGCACATAAGCTCACAGTTCCGCCGATGAAGGAGATACCTTCTTCTCTGAGTTCCTCTTCCACACCCGACATGCCTATGACATAGACTTTTTTATCCTTGGGAAGCTTGATGACAGATGATATATAGACAGCAGCAGCATACGCAGAACCATAGATCTCATCCTACAAGAAGAAACGGATGAACAAAAAGCAATTCTGTGTTACCCTCGCGGAAGTCTGTAAGCACTGACGATATGCGCTTCAACGCCAAAAGCGTCAAACTTTTTCTTGTAGCTTGTTCTTGATTTCGTAGCGTTGTTCGTCACGAACAGGATTTTTTTCCCTGCATGGTTGATATAGTGTGTTTGACAAGGTAGGAATGCTCATCGGAATTGAGAGACATACCACGGGAACGCAAGAAGGACAGAGATTCATTGACACCATCTATGAGACGATCTCCAGACCAGAGAACACCATCGCAGTCGAACATCCACGTATCATATTTGTCCAAGAGGTCGGCATAGTGGCCAGGAGTAGAGAGAGGAGTGCACATATATCGAGGAATGAGAGGAGATGATGGAGAGAGATGAAAAGTGAAAAAGAGAGGTTTGTCAAGTATTTATTATATGGAATCAGACGAGATCGGTAGATGATCAAAGGTTTGGAGTGAGGAGAGACGCCTTTAGTGGCTTCAGTACTTCACTGCCAGTACTGGTAAAATGCTGTAAACTTATAAGTATTTAACCTAGTACCGCGAGCGTTTCAAACGGGCCATGGCCGTTCCCCGCAAGGGATAGTTTTATGGGCGTATATGGGCGTCTGTCAACATGGTCTGTTTACACACGAGCCCTGCAAGTGCTCTGGTGTAAACAAACATCTACATATATGGAACAACAACAACATTAAACACCAAGGCAGGAAAGCAAATAACAACAAAGCGTAGTAAGGACTAGTGGGGATTATTTATCTATATACAGCGAGGATAGGCAATAACTTCTATCTACACCAAAAATACAATTGTGGGTAACTAAACTGATGACACAAACAAATAGAAATACGGAGCAGAAGTAATAGATTCGGCGTTCCAAGTCAGTGTTGAAGATCAGGGCGTTCTACAGAATAATGCCAGGGACTCAAATTGTGCTCCCTTGGGCTGGTGTAGTCAGAAAGTGGGCCGCCGGTATAGGCGGAAGATCCATGTTGGTGATGGTGACAGGGGGACTATAGGAAACCATTAAGTTTGAGGGACTAGGACAGAAAAGAATCAGGAACTGGGCAACTCACCTGATACTGTAATTGAGGATGGTCTTCCTCAGTTTTAACCGGGGTAGGATATACGCCAGGATGGTGGTAGCCCGTCATCATGCCGGTATGCTGTGAATGAGAGACAACAGTCGAGGATAGAGATGGAGGTTGTTGCTGTTGAATTTGAACAGCGGAGGCAGGCTATTAAAATAAGAGGCAGAACAACAATTACTAAATAGGATCGGAAGATGCTCTTTCGAGAAGAAAAGGGAGAGGAGAAAGGAAGATATACTCGCCGAAAATGGCGGGGTAGTAGAGTTTTCGCTAGAGCCCGACGGTGTTCCTGGTGGAATCTGAAACCTAGTGGAAGCAGGGTGTATGGGGTACATGGGCGAGTCTGAGCCGGATGGGAGAGCTGAGTACTGGCCTGTATGGTGAGATTGAACTGAACCGTTAGAAGATGGAATAGTCAATGGAGGGGGGCGCATGAGAGGCTGCTGATGCTGATGCGAGTGCCCCACCTGATGATCATGCTGCTGCTGTTGCTGCTGTTTCAAGGTCAGATAAGCTCGAACGTGAGGCAGAAAGATAGATGCTGGGCTGACCAGGTATAGATCGTCTAGCGCTCTTCTGTGAGAGTAATCGCGATCTACTTCATTCGATGCGCTGCGTCTGCCGAGGTCTTGATTCGGTGATAATAGACCGTTTGCGTTAGCACTGCTAGTACGCATGGCGGCATTCTCCTTTCTGATCTGCTCGAGTTCGGATTCGAGTTCTCTAATGCGGGCGAGGGGTGATTGGAGGGCATTGACTTGCTCATCTGAAAGACCGAGAGCGAGTTGTAGCTTTGCCACTGTTTCTTCGAGCTGTGTAGTAGTAGATGTGAGATAAGAGCGCGGTCATAAGTGATGAAAAGATGAAAGCACAGACGTGCTCGATGTACCTGTAGGAGAGAGTGTGAGTAAAAGAGAAAGCAAGTAAGCAAGAAAGAAAGAAAGAAGGGAAAGAAGGAATGAAATAAAGAAACAGAGAAAGAAATAAGAATTGACATACGCTTTTCTCTTAGCTCTATGACGGGCCTGTGCTTTAGCGTTGCGGGAACGTTCAGGAGGACGGTGGGTGGTAGACATTTGGAGGGAGTTGACCTAACGTAAAGGTCGAGGAAAGCCAAGTTGGTGGGTTCTGTGTTTTTTTATATAATTATTTTCTGTTATATAATTATTTTGTGAATTTAGTTTTGAATTGACTAATTTCGCAAAGTTCCCACGGTCATTTCATCACAAATTCCCTGAACGTCCACTTTTTTTCTTTTCAATTTTGTATGGACTTCGCGGACTTTGAAAACTTCCTGGCCTAATCCGAATCTGAACGTTCTGAACCAGCAGATGCAGTAATTCGACTTCGTTTTTGGCGTCCTATCATTCCTTCCAGTCCCTCCTTCGTCCCTCGATCTCGCTTCTTCTTCCTCTCCTCTGTCCCTGACCCTTCCTCCGCCGCCGCCTTAAGCGCCGTCTTAGCCCGTCGCTCTTCTTCCTTCTTCAAGAACTCTTCTAACCCCTCCATCTCCTCGTCACTGTCTTCAATGAACTGCGCCGACTTGTACTCTTCCTTCTCTTTCCGCTTACGCTCTTTCTTTTTCTTACTCTCCATCTCCATCTCTTCTTCCCCTTCTGTCCCGCTTTCTGCCACCGCCGCTCTTTTACGTCGCCTTGGCCTCGTTTTCTTCTTCGTAAATTCCCACACTTCCTTACCCTCAAGGTCATATGGCATCTTGATAGACCCCTCAATCACCTGCCGGACCTTTTCCAGCTCACTCGGTAAGACCACAGCCGGCACATACCATTCAGGCTCGTCTTCCTCTACTCGGTATCCCGAATATCAGCTTCGATTGCCATGTGTTCAGTAAATAATCTCTCACCGTTCTCTACTAATCGAAATTTTGATAATCGAAATAGTAATCTTAACCATGAATTGTTGCTCGCTGCGTCTGCTTGTTCATCTTTAGTGTACGGTATAGCTTGCATGATATTAGTTTTTTTTTTTAAAAAAAAAAAAAAAAAGGTTGGGAGATTAAATCGAGAACGTACAGTACAGACTGAATTCGGACACCGCTTCTTTAGATGGAAGTTCAACATCCTCACCATCGACTTTGTCCACTACTTTCCGTTTTTGGACGATCACAAGCCACAGTATCTGCAAAAGCGAATCCATTCAGAATTCTATCATCCTCATGACGAAAATTATACACGCACCTCTTGTACCCAAGCCACTAGCTCGTGTTGATTATTTTGCAACAAAGCCCCAACAGCAATACCAACCTGGTCGCTCCATGAATATCCTTCTTTGATTTCGATATCTTGAGTCGGAGTCCTAGACTTGCCACCATCTGCCTTATCAGTCTTCATTCCATTTCCTCGTGGCAATTTTTCCCGTGCTTCCCAGCTGGAGAATTGTTTCCAATTGCTTCGGTTCTTCGGGAAGAAAGCCTACTCGTCAAACTCATATCACGTTCAACGCAATTTAATTCGAGGTAATTGAGAGACCACTTACCTCCACGGCAAGAAAAGTATCCTTCTCTAAATACTTGAAAAATTGCCGCAAAATATAGTTAATGAGGTTGACGAGGTCTTTATAGGCCTGCTCCTTCGGAAGAGACCCTCGCTCTCCCAGGATACTCTTGAAGAGGTTTAGCGTTGATACCTACTCACGACTAGTCAGATTCATAAGCGAACAATTGAACACAGACAAACCTGGAAGAAAAGCCCCTCGGCTTTGGCCTTGACAGCTTGTCTGTGTAACAAGCTGACTACTCTCTTCAGCTTCTCTGTTCCGGTATATTGTTTATACCGCGATAAATAGTGCAAGAGCGCCTGCGTCACATCGGACTGAGCAAACCTCTGTGCAAGCCTATGAGATATACCCTGGAATCTTTTCCATTGGCGTCTTACCATTTCGAACGCCTCGAACGTGAACATGATCTCGTCAATGTAATCCTTATCCTCTGCTTCAAGCTGCTCTTCATCCCCATCTTCTACGCCTGCATAGAGCCCTCAGAACAAAACGTTCTTGGGAGGAATATGAACTACCTTTCTTCCTCCTTTTTTTGATCTTCTGACGCACATAAACCTCTCCACTGCCCTTTCCTAACCTCTCCAGCATTCTCATCAATGCATAAGCGAGATGAACACTTGCATCAAGGTAAGCCAGGGATTGATTTCGATCTTTGTACGATTTCAGGCTTTCAAAAGCCAAGTCTAACACTTCGCCGTTATAAATGATCTGATATTGAAGAATATCAGCTGCTCTACTGAGCATCGGATCTGTGATGTCAGTGGCTGACATGGCATCCGTCAAGAGAAGAATTTGTGTCAGGCACTCGACACCAGCTTGGAGTTCGACCCATAACTTCGGCTAGTAGGAATAGGTTAGAACAGGTGGGTCGGCTGGATTAGCTGTTACCTTCTCGTCCACAGCTTCTCGCATCCGTCTTAACACCCAGGTCATCCAGTTCCCCTCGGTTACCTCCCCAATTAAGCCAAAACTCCATGGTGTGCCCGCGTTCGCATCAAGTTGCTTTGAGCGCTGGAGCAAGAAAAATTCTAAGAACCATCTTGTGACGAAGAGGAGGCGTAAATTGTCTTTCTCCGTCACATTCGGCCTCTCAGACTTAACATCCTTGAGAATAGACATCAGGAATGCTTTACAATAAAAGTTCAACCCTAGTCCCTCATACAAGGCATTTGATAAGACCCACGATTAAAAGCCGATTTAATGAAATCTTGCGCCGTCTTCTGCATAATTCGCTTCGCCTCAAGCGACAAGTTAGCTTGATGTGATACTTCGTCCATTTTCTTGGCGGGTTTAGTCGTTCGCTTCTTCATTGCGTCCATAATTACATTGGTCTCCCCGCTAATGGCTTGTTGTCTGTTCAACACAACCTGCTGGCGCCCACGAGCTGATGAAATTCCTGTCCCATCGCCTTCCTCTTTGGACGTTCGGAGGGAGAGAGCAACAGTAGTACCAAAACGACTATGTCTGGAGGGAGCACTGCGAATGTGTTCACGTCGAAGCTCGCTCTCTTTTGCTAGCAACTCTTGGAAAGTACTCTTCTGCTGCTTCTAGTCGGCCGTGAGAACAGGAAAACTTCGATACGAATGGACTCAAATGCGTACTTGCTTTGGATCGACCTGGACAAGTACTTCAGGTTTTACCCCACGAAGTAAGAGATAAAATATCTCAAGTACGATAGTGTTCCACGACCTGAGCAGAGGGTCATTCTCGGAGTTAGTAGCAATAGTCAGCAGTAGTTCCATCAATTGTGACTCGGAAAGTGCTCTAATGAGTTTGGACTGAAGGGTGGAGAACTCGAGATGTTCGTCGCTCAAGTGGATGTTTGCAGGCAGGTCCTGGATAAAGGCTAGGTTGCGAATCAGATGCAGGACTATGTTGACGATTTGTCCATCCTTGTGTTTTCGTTCCTTCGGAGGTTTAGACAATGGAGGAATGACGATTCCCAGCAATGCCTGGAATACTCCAGGATGTTGAAGCAATGTGGCTTTGTAGTGCAAATGACTTTGCACGAGCTGCGTATAATCTGAACCCTCATCGAGCTCTTCGTCTAACTCCTTCAACTCCTCTGCGATGTCAATAGGCCATGTCATGGCTGTAATCAGATCCGCGCACACAATAGCCCTCTTGTCCTCCACCTTCCCTTTCCCAGCCGTGCCTAAAAGTACCTGAATTAGATCGTTAGGAAGAACCCTAATTTCCCAGAATATACGCGCGACGGTGCGTTCGTCATCTGTGTCGTCTTTTCTCCATAGTTTTTTCAAGTCTTTCAAGCAGTTGTAGGATTCATGACCAAACCGGTAGACACCATTCTCGAAACCACCAAGAGCATTGACGACACGGTTGATTATTGGTTCAAGAATTGCACGACGATCGGTCGCTGCCTCGTCGCCAGAGCTATCTTCTATCTCCACAGTTCTTGGATCGTGAACAGATATATCTGGTGGCATGATGTGGTGGCAAGGACAAGGTAACAAAAAACTAAGACGCGTCCTGCTTTTATAAAACACGATGCACGTGAGAATCATGTGATCAAACATCTCTTTACAGAGCCTTTGAGTGCCTGCTTACAATATTTGAATTTCGTCTACTCTTCTTTTTCTCTGGGATGCAACCAGGTGAACTCGACCGCGCTCTCAAAGCATCCTTACAACTACATAATAGTTCGCTACCGCAAGGCGTAGATTACGATGAAGATGACGACTTACGCCGAGCGATCGAGCTTTCTCTATCTGAACAGGCACCTAAGAAGGAGCATACTTCACCGCCTTCACCGTCTAAAGAGGAACCCAAGCCAGCTGTAACTATCTCCGAAAGAGCTAAGATGGAACAGCAGCGGTTGTCAAGACTGAAGCGTATGCATTCGGACGCTTCCTCCAGTAATCCTGCCGCCTCAAACTTGAAGCGACCTAAAATTACAGACAAGTCTGACTCAAGCTTTTCGTCTGGTTCTACACCAGGAGAAACCGAGCAGCAATATCATACATCATCTCAGATTGATCTCTTCTGGGATGGTGCACTCAGGCAGACTCCTGTACGCTACGGTGACCCACGACCTGATGGTCAGCCGACCTTCAGGCTTACTGAAATCATAGGAGATGTAAACCTTCTGACACATATGTTTGAAAATAATCTAATATTCATACTCCTTCTAGAAAAGCGAGGTTGCTTTTGCTATATTATCCACTTTCTCACTCGACCTTCCTTGGATATACCAATTCTTTAGTCCATCTACTCCAGTCATCCTTGTTATGCCTCCAAATTCCGACGGAGAAGCTAGTTTACACTACGCTCTGCCAAATTGGATGAGAGCCTCCCCGTATCTACGTGGTGGAAGGGGCGCAATGCATGTCAAGGTGCCCTTAATTACTCAATCTTAGTTTGCGAAATCTCAAGTGATGTCAGTTTATGCTAGTGATTGTCGATTTTCTTTATACTTCTACAGATGTGTTCGTTGATGTGGTTTTATCAGCTATTCTACAAATGTGGACGACTACGGGTTGTGATTCTTACTGCAAATCTCGTTGACTTTGATTTCCGTGATATCGAGAACGTGAGAGCTGCCCTTTCATCAGTTCTTGTATCACCAGCTCAATCTTTTGTAGACTGTCTGGCTCCAGGATGTCCCTAAAATTACGAATCCTGCACCTTCTACAGCGAGCAGCAAACAACGTAAACAGTCTCCTCTCGAGGAAGACTTTCCAACAAGTTTGATAAGAGTGCTTAAAGCTCTCAATGTTACTCCTGCTCTGTCACTCATGGTTGAAGCTCATCCTAACATACCCTTGCGTACGGTAAATGAACTCACATTTAGATGGGATTGGTCTAAGGTGACTGCGATTTTGGTACCATGTATGTCCGGCAGACATGAAGGGTGGGAATCCGTTGTCAAGAACGGCCATCCCAGGTTGATGGCTGTGGTCCGCTGTTTAGGTTTGGAGGTCAACAAATGTAAAGAAAAGGGTAAAGTACAGAAGCAGGAATTACGACTAGAGTGCCAAGTATGGAGGCTCGTTATAGCGTCTCGGATCGTGAAACTGAAATTTACTGCAGGGTTCAAGTATTGGACAGTATACAACACAGTGGTTCAATGAATTCTACCATTCGGCATGTGGAAAATCTGCCGAAGATTGGCTTGATGAGCCCAAGTCCCGCAGAACAAAGCTCCCTTATCCATCCATTAAAGTGCTCTTTCCAAGTCTCAAGACGGTTCAGCAAAGTGCATTGGGTGAGCGGGTGAGTTATGTCGTCTATTTTGAGGGTCTTAATTGAGATCCTTTCATTATAGGGAGGTGGCACGATGTTTTGTACGTATTTTCTCAATAACATGTTTTGGGTTTTCATTGGGCTTGCTCAGGTCGCCGTAATCAGTGGTCCGCAAAGCACTTCCCTAGGGATCTGTTCTATGATTCCAAAAGCAAGGCAGGACCAGTTCTCATGCACTCTAAAGTCCGAACTGTCTATATTACATTCTACTCCTGGTTAACTCTTGGATATAGATGATAATTGCTACTGTTACCACGAGCTCTTTACCTCCAATCACTTTTGATCTCACTAACTCTGATGAAGAAGTAGAAATCTCACGGGGACAATCTCATGTTGAAATCTGCTTTTCATTGCCAGCTTTTATTTTGACTAATAGAAAATTTCCTTTATCAGGAAGAGTTCTCGGGTTGGGCTTACGTTGGTTCCTCTAACTTCACTCGTACGCTTTCCCCCGCTCTGACCTCAGTGGCTGTCTGGTCTGATTAAAGTACAAATTAGCCTCCGCGTGGGGTACCCTCTCAGGATCAGCGTTCAACCCTACTCTGAATGTAAGCTTGTTTTCAGTGCGAGATATTTCCTGCTTCTCATCTTGTTGCGGTCTTTCTAGATAATAAATTATGAATTGGGGGTTGTAATTCCCCTCAAGTCCAAACATGAAGCAGACCGCATCGCTTGTTTCAGACGCCCACCAGTCAAATATCAGGCCACAGATATTCCTTGGGTTAGTTACCGGTTGACAAGGTCTCTCTCTACCTTGTCTGATTACCAATACAGATACAATCGGAGTCAGTGCTACTTGCCAATTCATCATAAACACGATTAGTCGGTCTGTGCCCTAGAAATTATACTTCTTGGATAAAGATATTGTATATATTATGAAGCATTGTGACCAGATAATGAATTCTCCTGAGGGAGAAGGTCTGCAATATAGTTTTGAGAAAAACGGAACCGCCTGTTGACTGCTCTACTCAAGCTGAGACGAGTGAAGCATCAAATTGACCGTGGGAAAATAGACAGTTTTTATTTGCTTGTGATCATCCCTTGATTCTCATCCCACACCTCAAATGACTGACAACTCCCCATGGAACCTAACCGCCACCAAACGTGAGCCCTGACATTGTTACCAGTTAAATCTACGAGCTAAATCACTTTTCAGATTGGAGGCACTTCAACTATTCGCCCAAAAGCAGCGAGATTTACTTGTACAAGCCAAATATGACTTGGAGAGATTGCATGAATTGAGGAAAAAGGGCCCAACGACGGTGGCACCTTTTATTGAAGTATGTCATTGTAATCTCCCTTTCTCGGTAAGCTGATTTGTCTTTGACAGAATGAGCTGCCCAGACTAAGCGATTACTGCGAGTCTTCACTGGGTCTACCTGCCGAAATAGACTGGTCAGTGTTCAAAGGGCAAGGTACTGTCATTTTTGTTGTTGGTATTCCATGTTTGCGACTGATGACTATACATAAGATCATACAAGATTGAGGGACTTCATTCCAACACAGGCTCAAGAGGGACATGAAGGTCCGCCGACGACTCAACAATCGGAATACTCATATCTTCAGAGCCTAGTTAAAACTTATCGCCAGACGATCATTGATCCCATCCTCGCAGAGTGTGCTCTGCATTCTGACCCAGAACCGGAGTCCGAAGTACACTCTGAGGCCCTTCGTCGACAACAAGAACACCAGAAAATACGTAACATGAAGAGGAGGATAGTTCGACCATGTGGTTTGACGATACCATTACACGCCCAGGTTACAACTGCGGTGTTTATCCGCCATGATGTTGAAGATGAGAGTGCGGAAGTCAATATCGGTGCAGATGAGGATGGTTTCGATGAATTATCCCGCTCTAGTATTCCTGCTACAATATCCACTTCGCTATCTCCACTCCCGCAGAAACAACCCCGAAAACGAAAATCGACTGCTAAGGCGAGTGCGTTAATCACTTCAAAAGTGCAGGGCCTCTCTAGCAAACCATTGCCGCCAGTACCTGTCCGGGATACCCTATCGCCTCAAGTTACCAAGTCACCTCGATTAGTTGCCAAACCAAAGTCAGAGACGTACAAGCTTGCGTGGTCTGACTCTGAGCAACACCTGCTTGAACGCCTATTGGAGGAGATCCCTGATGGAGAAAAGAACCGGTGAGTCTCGTCTGGATGGTGTCTTGCTAGGGTACTACTCTTAATTTCAATCACAGGTGGGCGAAGATCTCAAGGGCAATGAATGGAAGAAGAACACCTAAACAAGTGGCTAGTAGAGTACAGAAATACGTGGAAAAATTGAAGAGATATGGTGTTGGATAATTGTTAATGAAACTTTGAAAGGAAAGAGGATCACTTAATTTGGCTAAGGAGCCCCTGACTGTAAACAGAATGCATGAATTGGTATCATATTTGTGAGCGCTTGAGGTTGAAACAGTGGTACATGTACAGCTGGCACTCATTTCTGTGCTTTACATCTTCCTTTCGCACTTCAATCACCTGCTCCAATGTTTGTTCTCCCTCACGGCCTCTTCCAAACCGTGCTCTAACTTCTCTTTCTATTCAGTATGTCTACTGCCCAGTTCGATCCCCATAACTCTCAGAACCTCCTTGAAGTACGCAGTCACAGTTATCTCCCCTGATCATATTGTTTTCTGCATCTAACGCGTTCTACCTAGATTGAGAAACAGTGCGTTTTCTCAGCATTTATTCTGCTTCACAAGATCAATTGACCTCTCGATAACTCTAGGTTTGCCGTTAAGGCTGTCGAGCACGCTCAAGTAGCTGCCAGTTCTGATCTTCAGTACAGGCTCTAAGCTTTGTTCAATTTTGTAGACCTACTGGAACTTGTTGGAGAAGGTTCCTCCTCGTGATCTGAGGTTGACGAAGTACGTCCGTACACTCTTCGGTTCTACAAGGTTAGGAATCCATACCAGATGCTTGTCAGACTTGACGATGAGATTTACGAGCATACAATGTCTTCCTTTCCCGAGTTGGCCGGCCCAACTCATGACAAGTTAATCAAACTTGATGAAGACTGGATGAAGAGTCAGGATGGCAAAGACCGTTGGAGGCGCTTTATTCAAGCGTATGTGAACCCGGTACTTTGTCCATACAGTTTTCCAATCCAACCTGCAGATACGAGAAAAAGATTAAAGACTATAATTTTGGTTCCCTTATCAGAACAGACTGCAAAGCCGAATATGGCGAGACTAACACTATATTTGGTAAGCAAATACTCCAATTTACGTGAGCTATCTAAACCATTTTCTTCAGTAACAAGGATACAGGTAGATCACTGCAAGTGCCTTCATGACGTACCCCTTCACTGATGTACTCTCCTGACACTTGTATACGTAGTTCTACGCCATTGAGGTGAGCACGTGTAAATCGTGTTTTGCCACCTATGTGTTAATTCGACTTCAGATCTCCAGAAACAAGCTAGGTCTAAACGACGACGCTCATGAAATAGCCAAGAGGGAAGCCGAGAAGGAACGTGCTCAGAAGAAACATGAAGCATCTAGCGTAGAGAAACCAAAAGCGAAGAAGTAATGACAATATTCCCCATGTTAGCAACAAGGCGGGTGCTTCACATTTATTCAGTCAAATATTAGCTGGCTGACAGTTACATATGTTGATTAGATACCATGTACAGAAACTACCTATCCAGGTCACTCGAATCGAATTATACCGTGTATCAGAAAGAAATTATGTAGTTGTCCTTGGTTCGCGACTTGAATATACCAATGGTAATTACTAGAATTCGATTAGCAAAGCCAGAAGCTTAGTCAGCTGAGCTAAGTGAACAACTGTATAGTTTACAAGCCACAATCCCCGGCAATCATCGGCATCTGCTGACCCTAGTTTGAACCCCAAGTTGCATCTGTCAACCCACACCTCCTGAAGACTTACTGATCGTTGGTTGGTATTCGTGACAATCTTCCAAGATAAATGACCTCAACTGATATATTCTGCCTGCTTCTCTAGTTACTGTCATGGCCCAACGAGTTACTCTACGCAAGCGTCAGCCATACAATACCACATCCAACCGCAGGCGCATCGTCAAAACACCAGGTGGTAAACTCGTCTATCACCATCTCAAAAAGCCTGCAAGTGCACCTAAGTGCGGGGATTGTGGGATTGGCCTTCCAGGGGTACGTTATATAGAATGACGCTAAATACTCAGTTATATACTCGAATCACCATTGTCTTCTCTAGATTCCTGCTTTACGCCCACGCCAGTACGCAGGTATCTCCAAACGCCAGAAGACCGTCCGACGAGCGTACGGCGGCTCACGATGTGGTGATTGTGTGAAATCTCGGTATGTGTTTATCTACTGTTATTATCATATCAGCTGGGCTCACAACGGATACAGTATTATGCGGGCTTTCCTTGTGGAGGAAGCCAAGATCGTGAAGAAAGTTATCAAGTCCCAGCAGAAGTAGGAAGTTTTCCTGTTCAGATCTGGTTGCGTTCTCCGTATTTTGTCCTGTTTACTTGTCGTGTCATATTACTGGTGTCCATCCTTCATGCACATGCCCCATGCCTCAGCCATGAAACAAATCAACAAGGTCTATATGCAATCTGCACAAACTAAGTGCTTATTATATTTACTACATGAACGATTGATACATATAGAAGACACGACATGATTACTAGATCAAGTTCAACAACAGTCCTTCCAATATCTGCACCCTGACACAAGAAATGAGAAACAATACCCGCTCATCGAGAAACTACTTCTCGGCCACTTGATATGCTTCAAACGACAACGTTTCATTTACCTTCAAAATCGGCAAATGGGTCCTTATTTGTCCTATGACCGGTACCAACACCATATCCGGGCGGGTCTGCAGGAGGTTGATACTGAGGCAAGTTGTTGAGAGCTGGGTTGGAATTGTAAGCAGGATTGTAGTGAGACAAATACATGTCATCCATGCGGGCTTGGTTGGAAGGAGCACGGAAAGCATTGGCTGGGCTGGCAGGATCCATGAGCTGGCGGTAGTAAGCAAAAGCAAGCATGCAGAAGAACAGGGCAAGCACTGTGCAACAGAAGAGTCAGAACGGCGATGATACATCCTTTAGGCCAGGCGCTCACGGGTTATGATCAGTAGCGAGACAATCTCGCCCACGGAGTCACGATCCCAGGCCCTTCTGCACCCTACACATTTAGCTGAGTAAAAGCCTAGACGCTGAGTCCTATTTATACTTACATCTCTCTGCCTCCTCTTGACTGACTACATGAGTACTTGTGGGACCGAACCAACCAAACCGCTACCATCAAGTAAGGGGTGATATTGGAAAAAAAAAAAACCCCCCCAGATAACAAAAGCACTCACAAAAATGACCTCATCACCGTTGATCGAATTCGAACACTCGGAAATAAGCTGATTCTGAAAGAAGCAAGATTGTCTTAAGAAAGCAGCCCGGAACATCAGTGAATGCTCAGACCTTCTTTGTAAAATGTACAACAACTCGAGTTAAACCCGCAGCAACAGCCAGAAGAGCACTGATTGTGGTGGAATATGTATAAATCCTGACCAATGGTGTTTTTCTCTATGATCCAAAGATTCAAAGGAGGACAGTCCGTCAATGACTGTAGGAGGAGTGGGGCGTGACTCGGTTTACTGACCACAGTGACGGCGAAAGTGCCAAACGATTCGATAGCGACGATGACCATGTAAGCTACGCCCAGCGCAACTGATATATTCGCCAGTGTCTCTTGCTTCTCTATGGAAGTGGCGATGCATGTGAGATGGTTGGTAGGGAAGTAGAATGATGGACGCACGTTCTTTGTCTATGGAGATAGACCTGAAAAACCCGATCTAGGCTGAAGCGTAAACATCCAGAGCAGACTAGAAGTGTAAGGGCATACAGATCTGTGCATAGAGAGTTTTTCTCCTATAGCATTCTGACATAGACAGGCCAAGACAAAGGAGACTCACTCAAACAAGGACCATATTGCAGTAACAATGGATACTGAAGAAGAAGTCAGCTCTTCACTGTACAAGCTGTACAGGTAGCTAACAAACTGTACTAACAGCAGATGACGATGGGCCGCAAGTCCCTATTGTAGATGCGGTGAACAAAGCCAGTCGGCCGGTCTGAGTAGATCGCCCGAAGCAATGAACTCGGGTTGGTCGATGAAATATGGGAGGACCAGGGAGGACTCACTGGGAGGCGGAACTCTACTGTTATACATGAGATGTCGTGAAAAGGGGGGAGAAACTGAATACAAAGATGCAGTAAGTTGTAGGGAGAGAGAGAAATGGACGGAGGCGATGAAAGCAACGAGGCGTGACATTATATATATACTTAGACCGCGCCACAAACTGCTGTTGAGCTTTGCTACACTGGCTTTGTTGCAGAACAAGGGAATCAACAATGCCCAGATCGGAGGTTATACTGGTATATTTTTATACTACGTACATAGTACTTATATGAACACAGGCACAATGAAAGGGTAAACGCGAAAAAGCGAAGGTAAGGATACAAATGACAGGCAGCGACTTCGAGGCGCTGACAAAAGAAATATTCCATAAAGCCAGTTTGAAAATAACCAAAGCGTGATACTTTTGCGAGGGAAGAGTGCAGATATGATGGGCAAAAACTAATCATCATCAACAGTAGTCGCCGAGTTATTCCTGGACATTTACTGCTTAGAACATGGCTGCAGCGACGAGACCAAGAGCAGCCAGAGCAGAGAACCCGTTGGCACCCTTTGAAACAGCGCCACTAGAGGGTGTCCTAAAAACAAGAATCAGATAGTAGCGGATGAGGTAACAAGGTTACAACTTACGAGAATTGGGCATCGGTTCCAGAAGGAGTGCTGGATTCGGAGGGAGATCCCGAGCGAGAAGAGCTAGAGCCAGAGCCAGAAGGCGCTGGGCTGGTCTGAGTAGATTGTGGGGAATTATCGGTGGGAGTGGCACTCAAGGTAACACCCTTGCGGAGTAATACGAAAGTCAGTTTAGGGATAACGACGTCGAAGGTGAAGTAGGTACTGACCACAGATTCGCAAATTGCTTGCGCAACACCATTCGCTGTCTGAATATCGTCTCCCTGGCAATTGGCTTGGATACATTGGGTGGTCGCGTCTACGAAGGCCTTGCTAATGCAGAGGCAACCGAGATCACTAAGGCTAGCACAGTTGCCTAGATCGGGTTTCTCTATACAAGGATTGGCACACGCTAGAGGGAGAGTCAAAGCTAAAGAGCAGTAGAAATGACAAAAGTGATTATCAAAGACGAACGAGGATAAGGACTGGACTGGCGAGCAAAGTGTACGGTAGATGCAGATGCAACTGTAGCAACGAGGAGGAGAATTGGGAAAGAGAGACGCATGATGGGTATGTGTGCGTATGTGTTAGAGAGTGATGAGGATGAGGAAAGGACAGACGAAGTAAGGGGAGGAGTTTAGGAAAGGACAGGGGATAGACAAAGGAAGGGATTGAAGAGAAGAGAAGAGAAGAGGAGGGCCCTTTTATAGACGTTCAGGTGGTTGTCGGCTAACAAAGGGACTAGGCTCGATGTCATGTTTCTCAAAATAAAATAAAATAAAATCACAGTATAGATTATAAAGGGACCACCAAAAATCGCACAATGCCACTCCTAGTAATATTGATTACAAATCATTACATTCATTACTATATATATTCTTTTGATTCTATACTCAGCATTGATTATAAATCACTGATCTCTAATCACTCGAGCCCATTATCCCTTTACAAAAAAACCCTGACGCCGAGCTTGCCGACTCCCTGTCTCATCGGCTATTCCCGTCAACTGCTATCTGCTTCCAAACCTTATTTTCTCTTTACATCCTCGTCATCAACATCGACATCCTCCTCCTCAAGATATGGTCAGTCCAGCTTCATTCTCATCCACTGCAATTCATACTTACACTTCCATGATAGGCCCCAACTCCCAAGAAAAAGGTCTACCTTTCTTCGTTTTGGCGAATTTTACTACTTCCTAAACCATATATCATAGACTGGAGGCAAGACTCGTTCCGCACTTCAAGATGTTGTGACCAGAGAATATACCGTCCACCTCCACAAACGTGTCCATGGCCGTTCTTTCAAGAAAAGAGCACCCTGGGCTGTAAAATCCGTCGTCGGGTTCGCTCAGAAAGCCATGGGCACTACTGATGTTCGAATCGACCCGTCGTTAAACTCTGCTCTATGGGAACGTGGTATTAAATCGGTGCCTCATCGAATTCGTGTCAAACTTGAAAGTGCGTGCCTCTGTATGATAGATTATCTTACAATGATTATAATGGACTGTGTATCGTCCCAGGAAAACGTAACGACGCAGAGGGTGCCAAAGAGCGTTTGTACACCTACGCTTCTTATGTCCCCGTTACATCTTTCAAGGTACGATCACTCTTCTTTTGGTTCTCTCGCCTCAGTGCTGACCACCCCCACAGGGCTTACAAACAACAATTGTAGAGGCCGAGTAAATGACTTGTATTCGTTGTTCTGTTGCCCATTATTTTAGCATGCTTACCGCTTATGTATATTGGCCAAACAGCTATGCATTGATTTGTCTTTCCAAACATCATGGTGCATTGACAGTAATACAGTTCCAGGCAGGTTCTGCAGCTAGTCCGACAACGAGGTTATAAAACACTGTCTTGATCATCGTAACATGGCTCTAACAGGTCCACTCTATACATAAATCTGATCCTGACACGATCCCTAGTTTTAAACCATACTCCGCAGAGCTCATACCATTCAATCGTGTCCTCACAAGTACTTTTTTTCACAGGATTATGCTTCGATCGTGCTTCACCCTGATGGCATCTGCAAGCTGAGAACGATTGGGCATGGATTCCCAGATCGGATCAACATCGGGGCCATCCAAATCACCTGCACCATCCCATCCCCAGCACCATACTACAATTATTAGACCAATCCATCAGAAACCAATAAGACAAGAAAAACAGGGTTTGCTAACCATGGGAAGGCCCAGGAACGAACTCAATCGGTTCCCCTTCTTCCTCTGTGAATAACCTATCATGGGGACCAAACCATGCTCGGTCCTGGGGGTCTGTACGCGGATTATCAGGAAGTCCACCCAATCGTGCGTAGCCTCTGATTTTTTCCAGATTTCTGCGCTTGGGATGAATGATGTCGAACACTTTCTAAAAGGGAGAGGATAAGAAAGGATCAGCAAGTGTGACGTGATTAACTACGGACCCTGTCATAAGCAAGCTTCACTCTAGGAACCATCATGATCCTACCATAGCCCCTTTCCCAGTAATCGTTGCAGATCAAACTACATTCACTGGCGGAACATTCACCTTCCACAATACGAGCCATGCGAAACTTGACGTGGGGAGGGGAGTAGAAAGGGGCGGGATCGAGGATAGCTATACCATTCCAGCACGACTGTACCTGGACTGGTAAGTGTGCCTGAAACGATTGAGAGGACTGGGAGTGGTGAAAAATGGAGGTAAATGGTGCATTCTCTAGCGCAGTACCGTTGATATCCCTAGCTACCCAGTTGTCATAGAAAACAGGTGCACCGAGTTCGTCGTGATACATGAAGTCAGCGGCACAGGTGATACCGGCATTGTTCCTGCGACTTTGCCAGATAAGCTCAAGAAGATCGTCGACACATGGGAGAACATCGTTCATGAAGACAATAGTATCGAAATATTCATTATTGCTCTCGCGTAGTTCATGAAGCGGAACAAACGCAGCATTTCTGACCTCAGCGAGATACTCTATCCGATGCACAAACGCGCCTCTAGTCCTCATAGACGTCCGTATAGTTACACGCATGCCTACTGAGCGGGTTAGGGCATCGAATATCCTAAGGAGGGCTTTGGTTTGGTCGGTCGAGCCATTTTCATAGATAGACACATAGACGTTCTGGTATCCTAGAATGGAGGCTACTCTGAAGAGAGTAGCGAAGAGATCGGGAATGATATCAAAGGAGTTGTAAAGGTTGATCGCGAAGAAGTATTTGTGCTGTCTAGACTTGATGTCTTTGCGTACGGCTTCGTAGGGATGTTGGTCTGAGGACGGAAATCCTAGCGAAGAGAGCCAGGAAGATTTGTCTGGTGATTGATAACCCCTTAGAGGTTTATATCGCTCTTTCGCTTGCTGAACATACAGAGGCTGTGAACTCCGAGTGCATTCCTTTGTATAGTGAGGAGATAAAGATGTAAGAAGATTAAATACACGTTGCCGTTGTCCGTGTGTCGGCAAGGCAATCTTGTGCCGAAGAGGTGTCCGTAAAGGGATGCGAGAATATGCCCAGGAAGGTACAGAAGGCTGCGAGATGAAATTAAGGATCAAGAGAACGAAAACAAAAGATAGAAAAAATCGTACGGTAGGAAGAAGACGAGCTACTAGAAAACCGCATATTATGCCGATGAGAAGTGTGACGGGAGTTGGGAGACGTTTGAGTTGGTCATAAGTAGACGATGGCTTCATGCCAGGAAAGAAAGTAACGTGACGAGGCCAATATATGAAGAATGCATTTGCCATGTGACAAGCAAACTCCTTCGATGTATCATGTCGAATGCCAGGCGTCGACTCACCGCCCACATCTCTCCGCCACCCCCGTCCCTCGTCCAAATGTCGTCTGATCCCGACAGGAAGACGAGAAGGTCAGGCAGAATACTCCTCATCGTGTTCCTTTTCCTTCTGCTTCTTGCTGTCACTCACTTTCTCTACCCATCATCTGCACCAAGTTCGCTCTTTCCCCACCACTCCTCATCTCTCAGGCCAATAAACTATCTTAACGTTTCCAACGATGCTCCCAATCCTTTTGATTTTTGCCCCCTCTACGGTCCTGGTGATGAATTAGGGAAACACTATGGTGTGCTAGCTCTCGAACAGGGCAGGCTTCATCTCGGAAGTGGTGCTCGCGTCCAGCGTGTCATTCAAAAGGCCTTGGCCGGTCAGCCAGTGACAATAAGCATCATTGGTAGCTCAGGTACGACCAACATTTTGCAAATATTCTGGGCTCACACCGTTCTTCCCCTAGTCTCCGCTTGTCACGGAGCTGGTGACGACCCAATTTCTCCCAGCTGTTATCCATCCCTTTTTTTCGCCTGGTGGAACTCTATTTTCCCGCATCCAGCTACAGAGCTCACCAATGGTGCTCTACGACGTACCAATTCCGCCTATTTCGGCTACTGTAATGGTCATCATATTCCAGACGTGACAGACTTGATCATCGTCGAGTTGGATGTCGAAGATTCCCCGTGAGCTACAAAAATCCTTGTTTCGGAATCCTATGAAAATTCTCATAAATGTATTCGCTCTCATATCAGCGATGACAGCGATGGTTACCACTTTGAAATCCTCATTCGCTCTCTTCTTCTCAGGGAAGACAAACCTGCTATCTTGCTCCTGGGTCATTTTAGCCCTCAAGTTCATCAGACGTACGGCTTCAATGGACCCGATCGCTGGCACGACATAGTTGCTCAGTACTACGATATTCCTCATATCAGGTCTGTCCAAATCCTTTTGACGGATTTCTAGTCCTTATTTTCTGGTTCAGTATAAAGCCATTCCTTGTTGGTCACATGCTCAGTCATCCAGATCTTCTTAAGCCATACTTTGCTGATGGAGTGCTAGCGTCTCCTCTCGGACATGGCCTCCTGGCTGACACCCTGGCCGCTTATATGCAGTCTCAAATCTGTGCAACATGGACTTCTCTAACGTCTGCTGTACCTCTTTTGTCTGTGCAACCGGCACAATATAACACAAAAGATGGTCATGGCTTGTTTGGTGGTGTTGGTGAACGAAAGGGCGTGATTCCGTGGAATCACCAGCAGAAAGGAGGCAATGCTAAGTCATCAGAAGAGGTGGATGCTGATGGAGATCCGAAGAGCCCTCTTCGATTCGATCTTGGAGTAGACTCACAGGCTCTTCCTCCGGGTCTTGTCAGCACTCGCTCTGAGGAGGGAACACCAACTCCATTTGAAGAGATATCTCCACATTGTGTCTCTGCAAATGATCTCATTAACCCACTTCCGCCGTCTATCTTTTTCGGATCAGGATGGTCCACCTATCATCCACCAGCAAGTTCAACCTCTGCTGCTCCTGCGAAGCAATCCTCGGCATCTCACTACTGGTATTCTACTGTTCCCACCAGTAAACTACGAATACCCGTTGAGGTTGGACGTGGAGATGTCGGTGTTTACTTCATTAAAGAACCTATCTCTGATGTCGGCGAGGGAAGTTCTGTGGAATGTTGGGTCGATGATAACTATCCCGGTGCTCAGGTTCTGGAAAACGCAGGCGACGTAGGAGAGACGCAACCCGTGTATGACTTCCTTTCTGCTTCTCATTTGTCGTCTTCTCATATACCAGCATCAAGGCTCGAGATGATTGATCACAACGTTTCTCGCGGACCACATTACGTGGAGTGTCGTCTGATGGGCGAAGAAGACGAGGGTGTACCAGTTTTCAAAATTGTGGGTATCTTCACGTCGTAAGTCCCACGATGTGTGTTTCAATTGGTGGGTGTATTCTTGGCATTCTATCTCTTCCATGTTTATATACCGGGATCATTCTGGATATCTTATGTCGGGTATTAATCTGTACAATTCGGACACTCTAGACAAGTACATCATCATTTTTTCCAGGACAATGCAATGAGTTGGACGTCCTGTGTACTGAGATTAGGACTGGGATTAGGACTGGCTTGAATCAATCTTCATGGAGCTCCAATCAGCTACTGATTAAGCCTCAACGAGACGAGATAGTACTACTATGCCTGCAGGACCTTTCGGACA
>CEMT01385639.1:0-53515 GCA_900068985.1 Pterula multifida
ATTTTTTCAATAGCGGTCATTGATAGTATGATGCATGCATTTCATGGCACATCTTACAAACTATTACCAACAGCCTTGTTTATACGAAGACAAACCTCTAATATCCAGAGCTCTTCATCTGCACCATCACACAATGCCTTATCTGCTTCTGCAAAAGCCAGCGAACATGTAGCCTTTTGTTGTGCAGTCAAAAGTGGATGAAGAATGACAAATTCATGAATCTGAGCCATCCATTTCAGCACCAAGATAGAAGTGTTGAGAACTGAAAAATGCTAACCTGTGTCAGAACTTGAGTGCCAGAGTAACCATCACGTATGGCTCGCTTAATATGTTTCTGGATCTTTTCAAAAGATCGAGAATTAGCGTTCGTTCGATCAATGTCCATACCTCCCTCAACTTCTATCCCAAGTGTCCTCGCAAGGTCCTCGATAACGTTGTCCGGAACCACACCTGCTATTTCCTGAATGTCTTCCGGTGTTATAGGGATCTGCGGTTGAGTTGATGCAGACAAACGGGATGCTGATTGAAGATAGGTAATTGCTCTTCTGAGATCGCCACTGGATGTTCGTATTAGAGCGTCTACAACAGTAGGGTCGGCATCAACCTTTTCTTCATTGGCGATATAAGCAAGACGTGACTCTGTGGACACGGGATCCAGAGGCGTGAATCGGAATTTGGAACATCGAGAGGCTAATGGTTCTATGATTCTATATTCAACGTTGATATGTAAGACGCTATAGTGTTTTGATATCAAGCATACCTCGTAACATAATTGCAAACCAGACAAAACCGCGTGATTCGTGCATAAGTCTCCATTATTCTGCGTAAAGCACCCTGAGCATCTTGAGTCATGGAATCTGCCTCATCCAGTATGATTATCTTATACGGTGGGCAAGGGTATGTCTTGCCATCAGAAGCGACAGCTTGCGCTCGTGGAGTTTGACGCGCGAAATTCTTGACCTTTTCTCGTATAATGGAGATTCCACGCTCATCGGACGCATTCAATTCAAGTACACGGTTTCGAAAATTATCTGGACTGTTCGACAATGATTTAGAAACCCAATGTGAGAGTATGACAGAGGCTCACCCGAAGAGTTGTCGCGCAAGGGCAAGTATAGTGGAGGTTTTACCTGTTCCAGGAGGGCCATAGAAAAGCATATGAGGTAGCTACGCGTGAATCTGTGTCAGCAATAGCACAAAATGTATTAGAGTGAGTATACATTGGCTGATGTCAGCATCTTTCTCAAGACCGCCACAGTATGTTCCTGTGCTGAGATATCGTCAATTGTTTTTGGGCGACTAGACCAAGCCATGAGCCAAAGCCAATATTGAAATAAGTCATACAGACTATTTCTCAACCCACGGCTGAACAACCGAACTAACCGAATGCTTTTGAGCCTGGTTTTGCTCCCGCGACTGTTGTGGCTTAAAAAATGACATTGACTCGAGTGTGGAACTGTGACGGTGGAAAGACAGGACGCGTTTATCACGTGCTTATAATTCTTGTGTCCACGGATTGCCCTCAGACGTTGGTGACATGGTGACACAGACTGACAATGGTATTTATCTGAGCTTTTACATCTGAGAAGCCTTGTTTTTAACGCAATTTAAATCTCTAGGTTGCAATATAGTTGGTACGGACGTTTGCTCCTGCACGATACGGCATATTTGTTCAAAAGTCGCGTCAGAAACGCGTCTTGCGTTCCCAAACTCTGCTCTCGTTGAACTAAAGAAAGGAAGAGTGATATTCAAACAGAAGCCCATATTCTATGACAAGTTGTCAGAAACCCTGGGCGGTGCGCAGTGTTCTTTTTCTTGTGCTAACGTTCCTAACGCCCCTCTAGAGATAGTCAAGTTTCGTGAAATGCTAGATCAGCGGGCTGAGAATAGTTTACCACCCCTGACATTGATTCCAAATGAGTATAAGCCAGTGATAATTAAATTGGCTCAAGAAAGGTGCGTTATCTTGTTTGGCCTCGCGTGTATCTAGTTCCTAAGCTGCCATCAGCGACAAGACTGTGGGAGTACTATCGAGACATATCCACCAACAGCTTATTTCTCCCTCGGAAGAAGACGCGACCTCTACCTCTACCCTCCTTCCTGTCTCCGCAATAGAGTCCACCATCAAATCGTGCATGACCCGAATTAACTATGGACTAGATACACTGAAGCCTGCAGCCGCCCTTAACGCATGGAGATGGGAAGTACACGATCAATATCGTGATTGGCTGCCCAAATCCGCCAGAGAGAAAGCGAGTGCTCGGTTGACTGAGAGGCAACAGGTATATGTTCCCTTATCCTTATCCTTGTTGCTCTACAGACTGACAACAGTGGATGTGTAGGCGAAGGCCGAGTTACTTGCTTTATTTGACTCACTGCCTCAGTTAGAGAGAGACTCAATGCTCCTAAAAGTTGACCCCAGTGCCATCTCTGGCGAGCCAAGTTACAGGCCGGCACTCACCGTTGTTCCACCACAAGCACCTCAGGACCTTGTCATACCCGTGCAATCATCAGGAGATCAAATCAAACAGAATGCGAGCCCTAACCCTATCAAATCTGTTAGACCTTCTGTCTCCTCCGTCATTTGTACATTTATAATGAGTTTTGCAGGAATCAGAGAATCAGCGGCAAAGTTGCAAGGCTAAGAAGCCAATTGATCCCTTCAAAGCAGCCAAAGTTCGTCAGCATATCATGTTTACAACGTCAAACATAATGAGTGTTCTGCCAGGAAAAGGAAAAGCAAGAGAAGAAGGCTGCCAAGGCTCTGAAGGATCAGAAAGAGCAGGCTGCCCAATCGAAATCCCGATCGATCATGGCCAGTTTTTTCATGAAGCCAAACAATGGTACAAACCCCAAGACAACTAGTTCAAATAACACTGCGCCTTCCAGCCAGACAGATTTTGAAAAAAGTTTCAAGCCCTTCGTTATAAAGAAAGATACGCAACTGGCCCCAATCAATCGTTTCTGTTGTTCGAACGGGAAGAGGCATTCACCTGGTAACAACAGTGCTGAAGTTATTATTATAGACGAGGATACCCCTACTAGAACGCCAACTGGATATCATGGTATATGTAGTGAACTTTCCTCAGAAGGTTTGTTTTCCTTTATGTCTCTCAAGCACCAGTCTAAAAGGGTTTACTAGAGCCATTACAAGATTTCCTAAGAATTCTGCAAGTCCGGGCGCGTAAAATAACACCCTCTCACCTGAAAACTCATCACCCTACCTCTGTTCGAGACTTGGTCTCTCAGTTGTTTGATGCCGAAATAGCAGGAGATATAACGGGCGTACGTCAATTGCTCACCAAACTTCGTGACCGTAAATCAACTACAACGAAAATCTTGATTTTTCACACCGACGCGCGCCCCGGATATCTGGGAACATGGACGCGGTCGTCTCGCATTATTGGCCCTCGCACCCCTTTGTGTCGTGATGTGTTAGAATTTGACTATGGATATGACAGCGGAGAGGATTGGGAAGAAGAAGAGTCTGGGGATGCTGAAGACATCGATAATGGAGACGATGATGATGACGATGCCGATGACAGTGGCTCGGATATTGATGACTGGCTTGTAGATGATGAAGAACCGGTAGATGTGGATGTCCTAATGAAGCAAGATGACGGCTTGCAAATACCAGACCTACCGTTCAAGTCCACGAAACGGAAAGCCAATCCAAGCGACCAGACAGGAAATAAGAAGAGAAAGATCGTTGTGCCTTTGGTACCCTATGCCAAAGGGCCTTGCCTGGAGACCACGATTGGTCAATCCGCATCCGATGTTCTGAAACCATATCAGATGCAAGTTTTCAATGGTCAGTGACTTGAATTGCCCTTTAAAAATACCCTGATAAGTTGCGGTTCCAGATACACCCGCCGTATCTATTGATCCTTTTACATTTGTTTCAGTGAGTCCAGAGGAACAAAAACCTTCAGTGGTCACTGGTCCAGCACCTGTCAATCACATCCCGTCGACCGCATTAATGGCTGACCCTGCAAACACTACCTCTCTATCCCAGGACGCCGCAGCGTGGAAGGCCTCTCCCCTAGCCCCGAAGACAGCGTTTCCTGATGCACACCTCGATTTTCTTCTGACTAAGATTGACTCATTGAAAGCTGCTAGCTTAACATTTCTCGTGGAATCCGTGTACCAAGAACTTAAATCCCAAAATGTGAAGAAAAACGCTATTGAAGCGAAAGTCAGAGAGGTCGGAGAGAAGTGTAAAATTAGCAAGGTCTGGGTGGTTAAACCGGGCGTGACATCGAATGTAGTTCACTCCTAATCGTGGTACCTCTTTCCTGTTGCTCTACATCATATCCACTATTACCATCTATTAGCGCTTAGCGCTTAACTTCTATACATAGATCCAAACTCGTAATATGGCACATATAGAGGACCAGTTTAGTCACCAGGTCTCACCCTGCAGCTAGATGCCAGAGCTGGCGGCATTGCTCAAAATGTGTCTTGGACTTGTCGAAATGAACGACATGCACTTGATTGGTTTGTGACCCTGGGGATAAAGATTTCAATCTTTCATATGGCTAAGTGATTATCAGACCAACGTACGAACTATCATCCGGTCGAGATTACCGTTATCATCTAAACAAGGCTCAAATCCCAGCTCCTTGAACAACCGTAGTCGGATTCTAGAAACAAAATTTGAACCACTTTGTGGAAGGATGAGGATAATTAAAGGGCTTACACGTCTCCACTTAGTGTTTTTCCATGCTCCTTTGCAGGATCACTCTCCTGTAAACCCTTTGCCGTGTCCTTTAATGCTGACAGCTCCGCTTCTTTGCTCGCAAGCAACCCCTCCGCATCACTGATCGCTTTGGCCAATGATATTCTTTGCGTTTGCAGGTCATTGATTGTGGTTACATGCTGCTCTGCAGAGGGAATGGCCTTTGGACGAGTAGAGGATATACGCGCCGCTTCAAGATCCTTGATAGCAGCTGAAAGAGCACCCATGTTCATGGACAGGTTCATATTCAATTCTGGCTACGCACCTTTGAGAGTGGCGTGAAGTTCATCGAGTTGTTTCTGACGTTTCATCGCAGTTCTCTGCATGCATTGGTCCGCAGTGAGGATTGATACATAATCGTCATCCCAGTTAAGAAGTGGGATTAGATCTTGGAGAGTTTTTCTGTGAATGATATTAATTTGCTTGTACAAAACAGTGAAACCAAGTCTAACTTCGCGTCATGAAGATGGCTTGAGCTTGAGAGCATGGTGTTGATAATCCTGGAGTTGAAACGTTGAAGTTCGAAACGCGCTTGATCAAGTCACGAGTCTGCCATCAAGAGTCACGAGGACGCGTCATTCATTGGTTAATTTGATCGCATCCAAAAGTATGCGTCGTCGACGCAAGTTATTTATTCTTTTGCCTCTTAGTGGGTTTCCTCAAATCCAGGGATGGAGTTTCACTATTAGTTGCTACTAAACACTGACAATTGTGATTGGGGATTGTTCAGACTCATGTAGGTACCATCCCGAATCCAACTTGTGTTGTGGAATTATAGCCCAAGGCAAATGAAGCAGAGGAGGTCACTCATGATTAATGGATGACTAGTATTTGGTCGTTGGTTCAACTGATTTCAGGCGTTCAACTTGCCTTTTCCTCGCCTTCTTTTTTCTTTGGCGTTCTCTCTCTCGCTTCCTGGCGAGCCTCAAGTCACTTTTTGATAGCCCTGGGTTATCCAGTCGATCCAACTTTAAACACCCCGAAAATGCACACTGAATTAGGCAGGAGTACGAGGCATAAACATCATTATGTACCTTCTCCAATAGTTTCCTGCGGGCAAGCATACGATTTGTCTGCAAGGAGCGGGTTTCTTGGCAATGAACACGAATCCCAGTGGGGATATGAAGTAGCTGAACATTGTTTTCAGTTTTGTTTATCGACTGACCGCCAGGACCACTTCCTGTTCATGAAAAGGAATCAGCAAGAATAAGTCGAGACGTTGCCAAAGTTACTGAACATACCACGAACAAAGGATTCGTCTAGATCGTCTTCCTTCAATTCTGGCATTATACGATTTTTATGAAGTTTCTTGAGAATAGAAAAGTTGATATTCGGTCTATGATCGGCCTTGAAAGGCTCAGGCGGAGCTTCGGGGCTGAGAAGTGAGGATAAGAGGGTAAAGAAGTGATGAACTACTCACCTGAATTGTACTTCACTACAGCATTTCGTGTGGAGTTGGGGAGATTTTGGCATAGAAGGACTCTTGATTGTATCGTTGAATCCAATCTCAGAATCCTTGGTCAAACGAATCTCTGTTCGAGTCAGACCCTGTGCTAGAGGGATAGTAGGGATACACACTCCACAGTGAGCCTTCGTCCTTGTTTTGGGATATATTCTGGGCCTGCACCACGTTCTTTCGTAGTACTTCTGCAATCTCCCGTGTAAGCTTGATACTTGACTCGTACGCTGCAGGTTCTGGGTTAAGTGCGTGACTGGATGAATCCTGCCTCATTTTGGCACGAAAAGCTGAGAGATATTGAGCTTGAGAGGAGGACTATTAAGACGAAGTAGTACCCTTGAGTAACTTTTCATCGCCTGCAAAAGTAGCAGACGACGCTCGATACAGGTCTCGATAAGCAGAGCGAGCAGCGGCCTTGAGAGCAGCGGTAATGCCAATGGACATGGTGAAAACACCTGACCTTAGAGGCAATGCTGTGCTGAATCGATTGACTTCAGCATAAACACGATCGTTGATTGGCTCATTGAGACGAACGCTTTGTTGTTCGACTTTCCTCTTGAATATCAATTTGTGTAGATTCAACTATATACAACGACACAAAACCACCTATTCTAATCATTAAATCCTATTTGTGCCCCAACCAAACGCGTCGAGGGGTGCCCCATGAATGGGTCATGTGATTATACTAAGTATGTTTGTTGACTGTCCGATGTAGATGCGCCGGAGTTTCAATCAGTGTTCTCTCTTAACCTTCATCGTTTTCAACTCCTTATTCCTATATCTTCTCTTTCTTTCACCATCAACTGGTCTTGCTCTCTTATAGCCTCACATTCAACACTCTACTACTTTGCTCAGTCTTCATAACATGTCTGCCAAGAAGGCTACCTCCACCAAATCCACTGCTAAGAAATCCGTCGTCAAGCCCGCTCCTGTGCATCCACCCTGGCATGATATGATCAAGGTACTCCTGTCGACTCTTGTGGTTATCTATGGTTTTTTTGGCGGCTACAACTGTCCAGCACTTCTGTTTCATCGAATCCCCTTGGATCACTCATCTGCCGCCACCATATGATTGCTCTGTTTAAACTTTGAGTATGACTGAGGCTTATTCTTGTAGGAATGCATCGCCTCACATCCCGAAGATGCTCGTATCGGTGTTTCTCGTCCTCAAATTAAGAAGTACGCTCTTCTAAAGCTGTCCTGTGCACTTGATGTCTTACAATGTTGCCGTAAGATTTGTCGAGGAGACCTATAACCTCCCGATAGGAAATGCACAGAACACTCAACTTTCGAAGGCGCTTACTGCTGGTACATGCACTTTTCCTATGACTCATCACCATTTAATCATGTATTCGCTATAGGTACCGAGAAGGGTACTTTCATCATGCCCAAAGGTCCGTAGATCTTGGTTGATACTTGTTTCGTCAAACTGAGCATACTTCCAGGGCCCTCTGGACGAGTCAAGCTTGCACCTAAAGCTAAAGCCGCCGACTCTGCGTCGAAAGAGGTATGTCTTCTCTGTTGCTGAAGTTATGTGCTTGGTTATCGATTCGTTTTGCAGAACAAGCCTGCAACAAAGACTAAGACCACTACTACGAAGACGACGACGAAACCCACCACCACTACCAAAGCTGCTACTAAATCAATGACAATCGCTAAGAAGCCAGTCGTCAAAGTCTCCACCAAACCTAAAACTGCTGGCCCCAAGTATGCTCAGCGGATATGGCTCCACTTCATAATTGAAATTTTGCACTTCTAGATCAACCACTCTCAAGAAAGCTTCCTCGACTAGCAAACCATTGGCCAAGGCTTCTACCTCAAAGACAGGGCCTTCTAAGAAACTAGTCGCCCCTAAGAAGATTTTAGCTGGTAAGAAAACCACTCCAGTGAAGAAATCGACATCTTCGTCCAAACGAGCGAGTGCCAAGAAGGTAATCTTGAATATATATAAACTTTCAGTTCTTTACACTGGACAACAGGAAGTCACTGGAACGACCAAGGTGAAGACAGCAGCGAGGAAGGCATCAGCAGTGAAGAAGCCTGTTGCTGGTACCAAGACATCAGCTGCTAAGCGTAAGACGGTAAGACTAATTCGTAATATCGAAGTTTCTTGAGCTGACTAAAAGGACAGACTGTAAAGAAGACATAATACTTGTGGGAGGATAATTTCTTGATTTTTTTTAATTTGTGCTTGTCCACGTATTCTTGTTACTGTACTTTGTAATTTAGGATAGAAATTAGGGTTAGTTAGGGTTGTGCATGGCTTACCCTCAGTTTCATTCAGTTGCCCATACCCTGTCCCTCGTCTTCTTTGCCGCTGTTCGTGGGTTCATTGACAGCTTCCGCTGGGATATTGTTATTTCTACTATTGCACAGTATGCCTTCAATCATCTATCTCTCGCACGTCCAACAACAATCGTACCTTTCAGTGATGTTGAAATCCGCATAAATTTACTCAAGTCCTTATTGCTCAATTCTCTTTCTTTGGCCTCCATATACACGTTCGATTTCATTCTACTCCTCATATTCCCGCATGGGCCGAATGAGCAGCAATGGTTGCACCGAAATATTGGCTGGTTCTACAGCGTTTTATGGGTCCTACCTGTGGTTGCCGTCTCACTCTATCTTAACGTCCGCACTACACATACTTTCAGCATTACCATAGGTTAACTGATGCGTTATTCAGAGTACCTGGTCTTCAACAATAGCCAGGCGAACATTCACTCTCCAGCATGGTTCAAGAAATCACCACTTCAACACTCAGTCAACTACCTATAGCGGGATATTGACATCCATCGCTACATCGGCTTATAGGGCTATCATGGTGTGCACTTCTGTTGCACTTTCTTTCTCGCTGCGTATGTTACCAGTTCCATACATCGGGACAATTGCTGGCTTTTTGTTCCTGTGTTGGGTTGATGCGTGAGTCGGGTTATTATGTTGGCGAGGAGAATTACTGACCAGTGTGTCACCGTAGGTATTACTGCTTTGAGTGAGTGCTTTCGAAATGGTTAGTTGGAACCAGCACCCGCTAAATGGGGTTGCGGTAGGTTCGTGTGGATGGCAAAGGGACTCTCCCTGTCTAGAAGAGTACGACATCTTGAAGAACGCTGGGCCTACTATCTCGCTTTTGGTTCTTCATTTGAATACGATGCCCTTTCTTTACTCGGCTGACTGCCTGTTGGCCCTAGGGATGCCATCAACTATCTTATCCACTTGGTCTTCCTCCCTCGCAAGTGCTGCTATTTTCGCCCTCGTCTTCCCAGCCGTGAGTCGGAACATACTTCACCTATATCAACACTCTGAATGCTACCTACTAGTATATCATCATGGCAACATACGCACGTCCAGTACCGCTGGATCCCTATAATCCTTCAGCCAGCATGCGATACCCAGACGGTAACACCAATGAAATACTAGTCTACCCGTCACCTTTTGTTCCAATTCGACTACCCATATTCGCACCTGTTTTATGGATGAATGATAAAATTATTGGGGCATTAAATATCATCGGTGGTGGAGGTAGGTCTTCAAAGGTAGCTCAAGAACGAATGAGGAGTCCTGAGGTGGAGTTGACTGAGAGTGGTGGTGAGGAGCCAGAAAGTTTGAAAAATAGTGGTGGAAGGCGAGTCGTAACTCAGAGGGTGACAATAGGGAGCAAGAGGAAGTTTGACTGATGTTTTCAATGGTACATCCTACATGCTTGTCCATATTTGCAACTTAAATGACATGCTTATTTTGAAATGCTGTTCAACCGAAACCTGCCCATTCTATGGACATATAATCTACTCTGTTTATCTCTTCATTCCACGCACAAAGTATATGGGATTTTTTTGTTGCAGTACCTAGTCGTCCGTGGGCTACAATCTCCATAGCCCGTATCGGGGCGGCAGGAGATTGGAGCACAGAAGCAGCTTGGTGTGAGTGATATCGCAGTGGATCGCCTAGAAAGATCTGACGAGTGCCCAGGTATCAATGATAAACTCAGGCTTACCTGGGTAGACAAGGTATTCGGCTCCAAACTTGGTTCCACCACCCATGAAATGTCCCCTTTCCCATAAGTCCTGAAAGATGGCACAACGAGAGCGTTCGAATTTCGTCCGAGGAAAGTGCCAAAATCCTGCTAATTGTGCTGATTCGATGGTATCATAGAGAGTTCTTGCTGGAATGTTGTACCATTCATACGAAATGGACGTCGTAGGAATCGTTATTGTCACAATTTGTTCAACCTGAGAGCCTGGAAAACCAACGATGGGAGGCGTAGACGTATCCGGGGCTATGAATGGCGCCTTGGGGTCTCCAAGCGCCGCATTCTGTCGTTTCTTTTCTTCTCGCTCAGCACGTTTCCGAATCGCGCTTTCGCTCATTTTTTTCTCAATGACATGCGATTTTTTAGTTTCAACCTCTTGAGACCAGGTTAGCCGCTTTTCAGCTAGATCTTTCTGAACCTTGGACCAGCGTTGCAGTTGGTCGATAGTTAGATCTGCAGAAGAAGTGCTGCTATGGGCCTGTGCTTGGGGGTCATCCACAAGTACAGCGATACCTGCAAGAGAAATTTAAGTAAACCCTGTTCAAGGGGCGTTGGAAATCTGCGCACGCTTGTTGACGAGGAATACGACTTCCTCTGGCATGAGAACCAGAGGTGGTCCGAGGAACACATTCTGTTGCGAATGCTGGGGTAGAGTTCCAGTAAGATTACCACAAACTCGGTGTTTTGAGCGTAAAGTTGCTATATCATTGATGTCCCAGACAAACGCGGTATGCGCCGCAACATGGATCAGGATGGGAGCTGGTGAGTCTGAAGGTGACGACATGCGCTTGACACTGATAACCCGAGTTGAAGATAAGCATATATCACTACCACACTGATTGGACATGTGACTACATAGCACTTTGAACAATTTTTGGGTTTGACCATCTTGACCATCTTGACCATGGACCAGATCATTCTATTTGGTGATTCCATAACTCAAGGCTCTTTTGAGCCCAATCTCAATGGTTTCGGGCAAAGGTTAGCGCGTATGTCTGCCACATTCTTGTTCGCTGTTCGCCGTGAACTTCTTGGACAGATGTCTATGCTAGGAAGCTGGATGTGATAAACCGGGGAATGTCTGGATATAATGCTAAATGGGCATGGCCTGTGTTCAAGCAGGTAGGTGCTTTTGCATCTCAATGCATGATATATTATATATATTTATATTACTTTTTGTCTGGTCCCAGCAATTTCCTCCTCCAGGGGCTCATATCCGGCTGCTCACAATCTGGCTTGGGGCCAACGATGCTTGCATTCCCCCATCTCCGCAATGCAATCCACTTCCTGACTTTGTCCAGGACATGACAAGGATTTTAGATCATGCTCAGACAACGTCTCCATCCACGAGAATCGTCTTGATTACGCCGCCCCCATTTTCTGCCGCCTATCGTGCAGCGGATCTAACATCTCGCGATCCCCCTTTAAAACTCGACCGACTATTTGTGAATACGCGTGCCTACGTACAGGCAGTTTTGGACCTAGGAAATCAGCGAAAAATACCCGTTCTTGACGTGTTCGGTCTTATATGGGAAGATGCAGGGGAGAATGAGGAGAATATGATGAATTATCTGACGGATGGTCTCCATCTCAATGAACGTGGTTACGAGATTACGTACCAGGGACTGATTCGAGTGATTGAGGAGCAATGTCCGGAACTCGATCCGGAGAAAATGGAATATGTATTTGTGCCTTGGAAGGAGATTGATTGGGACAATCCCGGGCCAACGCTGATGCCCAGGAGAAACTGAGTGGATAGCTGGTCTGGTGGTCAATGATGGAGATCACAAAAAAAAATTGGCTGGGCTATGTTTGCGTAAATACAAGGACCACTGTACTGAGTGCATTGCTACTCTGGACATTACTTGATTGGCAATGGCCGAAGTCACACTGGATAGAACGTTATAATATCGCGATCACATGACATGTTGGAATTTGGGCTTTTGTGCCACCCAAATTTGTCCTTTCTTTTGTTACTTCGACTGCCAGTGCTTCCGCTGACCAGCAAGAGTCAGTCCAGTTATATCCTCTTCCTGTGATATTTCCCTCTTTTTTCACTTTTGCTCTTTTTGTTTGGTCTGCTACCAACTCCTTGCTCTTTTTTTCCCCCCATCACTGGGTCACATCAGTTCGGATACGTATCATCTGTGCGTCAGCTTTTCAACTTGCAACCTCCATCTCCTTAGCGCATTCGTTTGTTTCTACTCAAGACGCGGCTTCCTCCGACTCACACTCTTTATCAATAGCTTTTCGTACCCTATAATTTCATTAAGGTATGCGCATCATCCCATTGTGTCCCAATTTTAGTCACGTTCAACCAATCATTTCTTTGTTCTCCAGTACAACTTCGGCCACTGGTAAGCTCTTCTTAACTTGCTGGAGTAACCCAGCTCTTCTTTGTTGCCCCATCATGTCCGATTCATCATTTCCTTCCAGGAAAACTTTCAGGAAACCTTTCAAACGTGCACGACTGCATATGGCGACTTTTCTTGCTCGTCCACCACAGAGCTTACGCCGCAAGAACGAACTCGACAATTTTCTCTCCTCTGACCCGGAACTCGACTTAGAATTATCATTCGCCTCAAATGTATCTATAAACTCTCCCCCACGCGACTCCCAAATAGCCACGACCCCCGAAGGAGGAGGTGGATCGTTTGCGATGGATATCTCACCGTGCCCCCCACCAAAAGCTGCACTGATTCCAAAACCTATGTTTGGTCGGCCTCGTGCATTTACCAGTTCTGCGAGATTATTTGGCAGGGATGTGAGCAATGATTTGTCCGACACATCTGGAGGGAGCATTTTCAATGAGGACAGAGACAAGGTCCCCACCCCCCCCACACCCGCCAACTGTACTGACACCAAATCGGCCTCGATTTCTGGGAACAAACGTTTGCAGAGATCTGCTCTGCCAATGCAATGGTTTGTCCCTCCGAAACCAACAGATAGTAAGTTCCCTCCAGTAAGTCTCGAACCTGTATCACACTTGGCTAGAATGACGGAACTCGTTACAATGTCAGACCCCTGTATCACCTATTTCTGAGGATATTGATGCTATGGATGTCGATAGCGACCATACGAACCCACCCGCTGTCCGCCCTCCTCTTTCGGCGGCGCCGACAATAACGACGTTTAACAATCTATTCTCTGATCCCATATCTCCCCGTCGCTCCTTTGAGGAATCTCCTTCTTTTTCCATTGGCCCTAAGAAGAAACCAAGACGCTCTCTTTCTCCGGAATCCACTGCGTCAATCCATGGCACCCAGGGGACCATTTCTGAACAACTAGCTCACGAAGTCTCTTCTCCAGTACAAGATTCCTCACCCTCAGAGCGTAAACTGCAGAGAAAAGCATCCAGCAATCTTTTGTCCCGCTTTACAACTGCTGGAGCCTCATCAAAGCCCATGCTACAGGGATTGGGGGCACCCTCCTATAATGCCTTAAAGCGCCCCCGCAGGCCAGCATTATCCGCCATGATTGATCCTTCTGACGGCGTGGACTCCAACTCCGGTACAGCATTCTCAGTACCCAATGTTAACGAAATCCAGGCGTCATCCAATGCTGAGCAACCAACGCTTCCTACTCGCCGTGCTTTCTCTGCCCTCCTCCCTCCTTCTCACATAAAGCATCTAGTTAATGATTCTTTTGGTTCGGAAGAGTCCTCATTTGACTCAGCAGTGGAAGCGAGTTCCCCTGCTCAAGTGTACGCTAAGAGGTCACACGTCAAAACCATCCGAAGGTGCGATGGGACTGAAGATTTTAGACCGTTAACTGGTGTAACGGCTCTCGTTGAACATGATCGAACTGGCGGGATATCAGTCTCCATGGACAACTCTACTGAAATGAGTCCAGCAACTAAGCTGCTAAGGAGTGCTGGACTCCCTGGATTCGGTGACAACGAAAGCTATGGAAAAATTTTGCCTTGTCATCGTGTGCGAGAAGATGGATTGATGAGGATTGCCGTCGAGACAGTAAGCTGTCCTTTGGATTTGTAGCGCATGACACTCATCCATCATCCATGTTAGCTCAATGATCTTTTAGACCAGCAGTATTCCTCATATATCCAAGACTTCATTATCATTGATTGTCGTTTCGACTATGAATATGCTGGTGGGCATATTCCTGGCGCAATCAACGTGCGTTCGACCGCTGCGTTGGAAGAACTACTACTTGAACATTCCAGTTCCAAACCCAAGCCCAGCGTAAGCGGAGACTCTGTATCCAAGACCATTCTCGTATTCCATTGCGAATTTAGCGCTAAACGCGCTCCTACCTTGTGAGTTGCGACTTGAAACTATCCAATTGACGTCACTCATGATTATGCAAGTGCGAAACATCTGCGGTCCAAAGATCGTGCTATGAACGGGCATGTTTACCCGAGAATTCATTATCCTGAAGTATATATTCTTGAAGGCGGGTACTGCCAATATTTCACCTTGTCTTCTGAACGATGCCAGCCGCAGGCGTATGTGCGTATGGATGATCCTGAACATGCTGGTGCCTGCAAAGCGGAAATGGACATGTTCCGGAAGGGGGATGGCAAGGAGGGCGTTGGCAAACCAGCTGGCATGACTCGCAGTAAATTTGGGAGACATCGCTCCTACGCCTACGGAGAACTTGGGACTACCTCCGGTAATGCAGCATTTGCGCGACCGACTTCCACCGTCGTAGAATATCAAACTTCTAGGAAACGCAACACCGCTCCAGGCGGAGTTAACGGGGGAAGCTCACTCTTTGCTGCCGCCAATGCCGCCAGGAGTAGGCGGGGTGGGACGCATGAGACTGGGCTCAACACCCTGCAGGAGCAGGATTCAGTTACCCCTGGTGGCGACACTACCGATGAGGAGCCCGACATTGGCGATAGCCCCTGCCCAGCTCCTAACAGGGCATCGGTTCTGTTGAAAAACAAACGATTTTCCGGCATGGGATCAAATAAGGTACTGTTAACGCGTGCTGAAACGTATGGCCCTGCAAGAATGGCGTAGCGAGTGTTTTCACGATCTCGTGCTTGAGTCAAGAATCTCAATGTACATTGTTATCTCCGTATGCGTTGCGGTTATGAAACCATGCTTAGCTCCGTTCGTGGTTCATCATGTCATCTTCTTTCTCCCTTTGCCCGTTCATCAGACTCATTGTAACCATCTATGGACGATCTTCATCCACATCTATTTCTCTTATTTTCAACTACATCCAACAAATCATCGTTTCCCTTCATCTATTTATATTTTCATCTTTGTTGCTGGTATATACAGCTAGTCATTGTTGCTTCGTGTATTCATCGCCCTTTTGTCTGAGTCTTCTGTGGTCACATAGCTTAGGCGGATAGGACTTATTTTCTTTCCTTTTGACGCAACTTCTTGATGGAGCACTACATTCTGACGAGAAATGTATACCAGACACACAGTATCGTTAGATCTTTTTCACCGCCAACGAAATCCATTCTTCCTTGGAATGAGAATCAATTGATTCAATCACATCGGGTGGGAGGATTATGTTCTTAAAATATTAACACGTGATCCATCTCTCTTTAAGACTGACCAATGTCGATCTATCAGCGCGATCCAAGAGCTGGTGCTTTCCTAGGTGGCGACCGCGTTTCTGGACAGGATATACGCGATCAGAATGGTGAGTATCAAATCTACTTTGCAGTCACCCGTTGAACATGTTGCCTTCAGTCACTGCCGCACAGACCATCGCTAATGTGGTGAAAAGTTCTTTGGGTCCATTAGGTCTTGATAAGATGCTTGTGGATAATATCGGAGTAAGTCTATTCATCTCCTATATTACTTGACAGCTTTTATGGCTTTGAAATACAGGAAGTTACGATATCCAATGATGGAGCAACGATCCTTTCTCTCATCTCTGTTGAGCATCCAGCTGGGCGTGTGTTTGTTGACTTGGCTCAGAAGCAAGACCGCGAAGTTGGAGATGGTACCACATCAGTGGTTATCATTGCAGCGGAACTCCTCCGTCGGGCTAATGAGCTTGTCAAGGCCAAGATTCATCCAACCACGATAATCACAGGTTACAGGCTTGCGTGTCGAGAAGCTGTTAAGTTCATGCAGGATCAGCTAAGCATGAAAGTCGATGCGCTAGGGAAAGAAGCTCTAATTAACGCTGCCAAGACCACTATGTCGAGCAAGATCATTGGAAGGTACGTGAACTTTTTTTTGTTTCTGCTACATGGTTTAATTCCTGGTTGTATGCTCAGCGACGATGACCTCTTTGCTCCGATGGCAGTAGAAGCTATGTTATCAGTAAAAACTATCAACTTGAAGGGTGATGTTAAATATCCTGTCAAGGCTGTCAATGTCCTCAAAGCCCATGGCAGGAGTGCTCGTGAATCGATGTTCGTTCGAGGATATGCATTAAATTGCACTGTTGCTAGTCAAGGTTGGTTCTTCACCTATATATTATCCCCGTAGATACAATCTAAATCTCAATAGCGATGAAAAAGCGGATAATAAATGCAAAGATTGCGTGTTTAGACCTAAACTTACACAAGGCCCGAATGCAACTTGGGGTACAGATTCTGGTGGATGATCCAGACAAACTAGAGGCGATCCGACGTCGGTGTGTTTCTATCTCTTCCTGACATGTCCATATCGTTGTAAGAACACTGACAACATTTCTATAGCGAGGCTGAAATAACACTAGAACGCATTCGAAAGATTATAGCCGCTGGTGCTAATGTTATACTCACTACTAAAGGCATCGATGATCTCTGCTTGAAGGAGTTCGTTGAGGCTGGTGCTATGGCTGTCCGCCGGTGCCGGAAGGAGGACCTGCGACGCATTGCTAAGGCTACTGGAGGGACCCTTATATCGAGTCTGGCCAATCTTGAGGGAGAAGAGACTTACGAGGCCAGTTATCTGGGAACAGCAGATGAAGTCGTGCAAGAGCGTATCTCAGATGACGAATTGATTCTGATCAAAGGAACGAAAGTCGTGAATGCTTCGTCTATTATCTTGCGAGGAGCGAACGATTACATGCTGGATGAGATGGAGCGAGCGTTGCATGATACATTATCTATCATCAAACGGACACTGGAGAGCGGAGCAGTCGTTCCTGGAGGAGGGGCAGTCGAATCAGCATTGAGCATCTACCTTGAAAACTTTGCAGCGACTGTGGTATGTTTCACCTTCGCTGTTCAGTATTCTCCTTATTTGACACAAGAAACCATAGGGCTCACGGGAGCAGTTGGCTATTGCAGAGTTCGCCAGCGCCCTGCTGTCAATTCCCAAACAACTTGCTGTAAATGCTGCAAAGGACTCCACAGAACTAGTTGCGAAACTGCGATCGTACCACAGCGCGGCTCAGAATGCATCCGTGGGAGACCCCAAGAAGGCTTTACTTCGGTATGGCTTGGACTTACTGAACGGGGAGGTAAGGGACAACGTGGCAGCAGGGATTCTAGAGCCAACTGTCAGCAAAGTACGCAGTTTGAAATCTGCGTATGAGGCAGCCGTGTCTCTACTCAGAATTGATGATGCAATACAATGCATCCCAGGTATGCCTTGGCGATTGTTTTCCTGTCGCGTCCTGTTACTTATCCTTGGTGAATGTCAGAACCGAAGAACGAGCCTGATAGCCATGGACATTGAATTAGTTATGATGGAAAGTACTGCTTTGTATCTATCAGATAGACAGTACTCAATTGCATCGAGCTTACTATATAGTACTACAGTAGTACAATGAGAATGCCTTGATGAGCTACTCAGCTGGCCATGACCATGACGCGTCAACTGGCGTGAACACGTGATGTGTTCCACCTTGACCAACCACCACTCCTCTAACCTCAAATCTGCGTGCTTTTGTCCTCTCAGAACTTGAAAGCCTTTGGGACATACCTGGACGCATCTGTCACCTAATATGTTTGGGATGCAATCAGACGTGCCTTCCCAGCTCCCTCAATGTTTCAGCAATTTGATCTGGTCCTTTCTTGACTCTGACCTGATTAAATCTGCCCTCTTCTATTCCGAACGTTATTATTCAATAGATCGGACTAATCATGACTCGATACACCTCTATTCTTTGGCACTTCTACGGGATAATCAAGCCTACTCTGCCCTTCATCTCGTCAACACACCTGGAGGTACAACGTGTAGTGGGTGCCTCGACATTAATGCAAAGTGTTGTACAGTTTTGGGAAGGCATAGACAAGCCAGAGAGGCGTTGGAAGCAGCACTTCGTTATCCATTATACTCCGGGCCAAGTAAACACATTTGAGACTGGATTCCTTCGTGCATGCTAACCAATTTTTAGCGACTTCGCGTTCTGCTCGTATATTTCCAGAAGAGGCGACAATAAGATGCAGGTCGGGCACAATGGCGCTGAAAGGCAATCTTCCAGAGCAGGCTGCAGTCAGTTTCCATGAGGCTCTGAACCTGAATCCTCTGTTGTGGGAGGCTTTCGAAGGTCTTTGTTCTCTCGGTTGGTAATTTACTCCTTATATGTATATCGAGACAATCTTAGGTCATGTTAAAGGGTGTGCACCAGAAATAAACGAGGTTTTCCCACCAAAACCACCACCTGCTCGCCGAACGTTGCCAGAGGACGATCCACCACTAAAATTTGATCATGGTCCAATCGCCACCGGTGCTGGATTCTTTACACCTGACAACAGTAACACCAATCCTACCGTTGTTCGTGGTCGAAAAGTCGATGCTCCAAACCTATTTCGTATGCTACCGCCATCGATCGGCTCTCGCAACTCGATGTAAGCTATCTCTCACAACCAGCGATGTGTATCATTCTAAAATCAACGTTGCAGAGCTTCATCATTCGCCCCTGAAGTTTCGTTTTATCAGTATAACCGAGCAATAAAATCTCAGTCTATTGCCTCAGGCATTCCCCTCACGAATGCAACTCGTCCCCTCTCCTCTGCAGATGAATCGGGCCCAGTGACAAAGAAACTGCGCTCATCCTCCCGTCAAAAGCAGCAGTCCTTAAAATTAGGGGACGAGGCCCTGAAAAAGGCAGGCTCACGACCGGCCTTGATTTCTTCTAACAAGCTCTCATCTCCAAATCGTCGTTCGCAGCTTGCAACCTCTCGATTCTCCCAGCCAAACAAAGTCAATGCCTCGAACTCGGGTGGCGTTACCCGTCGTAGCTCGCGCTTACAAGGAGGAGTTGGGGTCAAACAACCTCCCCTCGCCAAAGTAGACTCCTGATTTATTACCTCATCCAGCTACACTCGACTCATTCTTTCTAGACCAGGGAAAGGCGGCGTCAGCTTACGAAGGTACGATCACGGTCAGCTGAATCCGAAGGTGATGATGAAGCCGATGCTACTTGTTCGACTTCACCGCCTTCCGCAGCTCATTCGCCATGTTCTGAAACTTCCCCTGCTCCGAGCAATTGGACAACTCTTCCAGATCAAGCCATGCAAGAAATATACGAAATGGAGGTTGCTGACCATTATGTGTATGATTTAATGCGTCGGTTTGCGTGTGCTACGAGGGCCTTATCCAGATATGACTCCCAACAATGTCTGGACGAGCTCAGTCAGCTACCGTACATCTACCAACAATCAGTGTCTGTCCTTGTGATGGTAGGTCGTGCAGAATTCGAGCGTCAAGACTACGAAGCTGTAGGTCAACTTGTCCTTTTTTCATTATGCGTTCGTTTCCACCAGCTTACCACTACTCACAGGCGCTGCGCGCTTTTCAAGCCGTCCGAACGCTGGATCCACATAGACTACTGGACATGGAGGTCTACTCAACTTTACTATGGCACTTACAGAATCGGGTACAACTATCTTATCTGGCACAAGAACTATTCAACATCAACCCTCGAGCAGCGCAAGCTTGGATCGCAGTTGGCAATCTATTTTCCCTCGAGAAAGAACGGTCACAAGCGCTTACGTGCTTTAGACGAGCTTTCCAGATGGAACCCTTGTGCGCATATGCCTACACTCTTAGTGGGCACGAGTGTGTGGAAGATGATCTCACTAAAGCCATTCATTTTTTCCAGTCGGCTTTACGTGTTGATCCCCGCCACTACAATGCATGGTATGATTCAGTTTCCATTGCTATCAAAGTTTAGAAGACAGGCGCCCTGATCGGCGACTTTCTTAGGTATGGTCTTGGGACGTGTTTCCTTAGGCAAAGCAAACTGAGACTAGCCGAATATCACTATCGGAAAGCCCTAGAAATTCATCCAACCAATGCTATTTTGTTAGGGTGTGTAGGGATCGTAAGTTTTCAGCATTTTCCCAGTCCTCCGTTGACATCCTATTGGCCAGGTTGTAGAGAGACGTGGCGATCGGGACGGGGCCTTGGTTATATTTGACAAGGCTATTCAGCTGTTACCTGACAACGCGTTGGTGCGGTATCGTCGAGCGAAGTTGTTTATTTCACTCAAGTGGTATACGGTAAGCAAAACAAATCCTTGGAACCCAATTTTATTTAATGATCGGCGAATAGGCAGCTATACAGGATCTTGAGCAACTCCACCAGAAAACACCCAATGAGTCGAACGTCATATTCCAGCTGGCGAAAGCCTATCGTCTAGTTGGTGATGAGACTAAGGCTGCACAGATGCTGGCTGTTGCGCGAGATATATCGCCAAAGAGTGTCAATAAAATCAGGAAGCTGCTTGAGACTACTAAGGATGACGATGTTGGGGAGAAAATGGAAGAAGGATAGAACAAAGTTGCATGCTTGTAGACTAATAACTGAGCCAGCCCGAAATGGTTTGAATATGAAATTGAGGCTTGTTGTGAGTCAAACAGCCACGTGACGCATCACCTAAAAAGCAAGCGGAGTGTTTTCGAACCTGCTTCGCTTCGTGCCTCCATCATCTCCTGTTCCATTCCACCATGTCCCACTAAAGACTCACGTATCTTCCCCACTTCCCTCTTGTCTCAAGCCATCCCGTACTTCCTACGGTGTCTCCACTCCGTCGAGAATGGTCAACACGCGACTCCATACGTCCAACAACGGCACCCTCCTTTTTGAGCCCTTTATCGTATATCGTATATAGTCGTAACTCAGCAACAGAACCAGTTCCCAATACGCGTGTAAGCACTTATCCAATCTTTATGTGCAGAACCACGCTTATCCCTTGCGCCAGTCCTTGCCGTTAGTCACCTACCCCACAACCTCTACCACCTGCACAAATGAACTCACAAGACTCCAATCTTTCGTCAATGGCTCGCTCTAAGCTCAGCCTTTCCGTCAATGGGAAGGATAGTTGCAGTTTACATCGCTGGGTGCTATTGAAAAATTCGATCGTTCGATCTACATCTTGCCTTGCTCCCCCCACCGTCACCACCGCGTCAGTCACCTCGGATAACACAGCAAACTGTCGAGACGAGGCATCTTTGTTTCTTGAAGATAAAGAGTCTGAAGATGAGGAGACAGACTCTTTCTTCTTTCCATCCGCCGACAAATTCGTTGGTCATGCATCTCTCACTACTGCCAATGCGTCAGAGGCGGAATGGTTGAATTCCTTGTTAGAGTCCCTCGATGATGACGAGGACCATATATCTGTTGCCCCAGAGGATGAGGAGCCGTATTCGACCCAACCTTCGTCACCAATGTCTTCCTCCGATGACCTCATAGAATCCATGTTTTACTCATCACCGGCACCTTGTGTATACTCGTACCCTTACCCTGTACCATATCCACCTTTTCACCCACCTTTGATTCGATCCTTTGAACGTGAGGACGATACTTCTGTTGAACCTCTCCCAATCATGCCTTTCGATGCACTTCCTTATCAAGACCTGCGAGATGTGGATGACTTGTCAGTCCCGGATGCTATTGAGGATGATTCGGACGACGAGTCGGATATTCCTCCTACGCCCATGTTAACTGATTCTCCAGGGTCCTCTATATCAGTTGACCCTACATTGGTCCCTCTTCCTGATGAGGAACACGACCATCACTTGCGGGTATACGTGACCTCACAAGTCGACATCTACAACCCCTTCGATCTCTTACCCTTTTCTGACCATATGCTTCCATCCTTCGATGTTCATCAAGAGTGTTAAAATTCAATCTTTTTCTTGTCCCTTTCAGGTCGTCATATAGACTCGTCTCGTTTCAATGCTCCTCCTTTCTCTCATTCTTGACTTTACTTATTTTCACCTCCTATCGCCACATCTGTTTGTCTTATGTCGTTTGACATCCGGTAATTTCCCTCATTGCTAGTCATGGCATTAGATCTGTACCGTCTCTCTTCTGTCATAATACTATCATATCAATCTTATTCTTCCTGCCATGATTCTCCTTCACTGTTGGCCCTACAAACCGACTGCATTGCGCTAGGGACTATAGACTGCACGCCAATATTATTGAAGGCCGTTGGATGGCACTCAAGCACATCCAGAAGATGACACTTCAAACCTGGTGCTATTCCAACAAATGTATGTGATTAGACTGTGCTCATGCCATTTCAAGACCTACACACCTAATTTCAGTATATGGGGTGCTTCATCAAACATGATACGCTGTGGGCTGCTACAACTGCGGATTCGGAGCAGCCCTACTTGCATGAATAGACAATGCTCACTTTTCTACGTAATCTAGCAAGCAATTGGACAAGAGGATGATTCCAGACAGTGCGTGGAGTGTCCAATTCGATTGCAGGATAATCTCGTAAAGGCTCTTATCGCAGTGGGGCATGTACAACACCGTTGGAAACTGACTAATGACGCGATTTTCATGCTAACCAGGCATCATAAGTAGGACTTGCTTCCTGTCTTGAGAATTCAAACCTTGTCTTCAGTAAGAACCTCAAAATTGAGATTCCTCAATAAGTCCAGGTCTTCTTTGTTGAAAATGGGGTCATAGATAACAACTCTGTATGAGTCCTGCACACAGCGTGGATCTCGGGAAAAGAAGGTTTAATAGCTCTAGACAGACGTACAACGGAGAAGTAGTCACAAAGATCAAGAAGAAGTGCAAGCTGCAGTCGAGCATTGATAGAGGAATAAGGACTTCCCAGTCCTAAACACAGAACAGAGATTCCAGACTCCTGAGAGCCTATAGTGCTGAGAGCTTGTTGAAGGATGCCTGAGGGAATTGGTTTACTATTGTTGTTGCCATGAACACGTGTTGAAAGAACAGACGTAGAGTCTTTTTACTCCAGTCATTTTTGGCAAGTTCATTCCTTGCGTGCTGGACGAGCTCGGCTAGTGGGGGCCTGGCAGATTTGACTGGTCTGGACTTTTTCTTTCTATTCGGGCCCGGAGGATCGAAATAAGAGCAAGACATACGAATCTGATTGGATTCAAGGATTCGGAGTGGGAAAAGTGGAAGAACAACCTGAACCAGCTCAGTTTGTCTTTCATGCGCTTACATAACACAAGAGGACGACAATTCAACCAGATAGGGCTGTACATGTATGTATACCAAAAACATATGATCCAATGACACCTCTAATTTATCTCGATTAGGTCGCCTCTCGCCACTCGCAGAGCTACGTTGAGTTTCGATATCAGATACTACTCAACAGAGCCCGGACTGATCAGCTTAGCCGTGTATTGCCACAGAAAATCCCCCAGATATGTCGCGATTTCCACGCCAACGCCCCGGTTGACTTGGCGCATTTGGTCGGTGCTTATCGTGGTAATTCCCACTGCAACGGCATGTTCTTTACCCTCCGCAAAAATAACGACTGGCGTCCCCGATTGCAGCGCTTCCTCCGTAGGCGGTAGACGTCCTCCTGCGGACGTTAGGCCGGGACACATCACGTCAGCCCCTGATAACAAAAATCTGATGGCGCCTCGATCCACTGTGAGCGCTGGTAGTGAGTTGGGATCTATCCGAGGAGAGTATGGAATTGAGCATGTCGAAATGAGTAAGGGTGATAAGATCAGGGCACACATTTATGAAGGAGATGTAATGTTGGATAGAATGGGCCATCATGCTTTTGGAAGAAGATTGGTTCACAAGAATTCGAACCCTTGTAGATAGATACATGCTCTCTACTAAACAGTGCGGTGAATAAGTGCAGTCCTTGCATTGATATAGACAATCTAACCATTTAACGTGAATCAGGCCCTCTTTCTTAGGCCAGATTGCTTCTAGAGTTTCTGGTTCAATCTTCCATCGGGATAGCAAGGTAGCTCTGATAGTGCGAGAAACAGATGTCTTGACCTGAGTTTGTCCTATAATGTCCGAGTCCTGAAATCTACGATATGTGAGCTGGACAAAGGGGACCAAGGGACGTTGATGAAGTGTACTTTTTGAACATACTGAGCAAGGGAGAGAAGTAAATATAGTTCACGTGACATGACACACCAGCACTGATTCGAGTCCCCTCCGCCCAAAGGCTTCCTTCATCTCAACTATTCGTTGTTACCAGCCATGGAGGTCTGTCGCTTTTGCTCGCGATCTTTTTCTAGTTGCTAATTATTAAGACAGAGTTTACTAGATTTCTCGACGGAATTCGATGTCTCAGCCATGGATAAGATAGTCATGGCCTTCTACACGGGTGGTGGGCAGGAGGTTCTTTGCGGTTCTGATCCCCTTATCTCCTTGGGTGCTCACAAAATTGCAGCAACAAATGGCGCAGCAAGCCTTGACGCAATTCCAGGAGCATCCGGATGCATGGACGCGAGTCCCGGATATCCTGGAACGCTCATCTTTCCCTCAAACCAAGGTCTGATAACTCTCAGACTATCCATCAACTCCTGGTCTAAAGAAAAGATCATTTGCAGTATATCGCTTTACAGATACTAGAAAAACTAATAGCAACTCGATGGAAATCTCTTCCTGATGGTCAACGACAAGGTACACCAGCCTAGCAGACTCTGTACGGTTGTCTCCTAAGCACATCATATCACCAGGAATCCGAAATTTCATCGTAGGGGTCACAGTCAAAGTCTCATCCGACGAGGTCTCTTTACGGAAAGAGAAGACGTATGTGAACAAATTGAACCTTGCCCTTATCCAGGTAACCATTTGGCACTTGCGACACGAGGTATATATTCTTGATAGGTTTCTATAGATCCTCAAGCAGGAATGGCCACACAATTGGCCAACATTCATCACCGAGCTGGTCGAATCTTCCAAGACGAATTTGTCATTGTGCGAGAATAACATGGTCATCCTCAAATTACTCTCCGAGGAGATATTCGACTTCTCGGCAGAACAGATGACTCAAACCAAAACCAAGAATCTCAAGAACCAGATGTGTGGGGAGTTTTCTGAAATATTCAACCTATGCAAAGAAGTTCTTGCCGAGGCACAGAAGACAAGCCTTATCAAAGCCACCCTCGAGACTCTCTTGCGCTTCCTGAACTGGATCCCTCTCGGCTTTATCTTTGAGACACCCATCATCGACCTTCTTGTCACTCGATTCCTAGAAGCCCCCGAATTCAGAAATGTTACGCTAAAATGCCTTGCAGAGATTGCAGGCCTCAGCGTAGGTCCCGAATACGACCCAAAATTCCAGATTCTCTTCGCCATGGTTATGACCTCCATCAATCGGATGATACCTCCAAGCACGAACATCGCCCAAGCGTACGCCAACGCAGGTGACGCAGGACAGGAACTCGTGTTGAACTTGGCTCTGTTTCTGGCGAACTTTCTGTCAAATCATCTACGAACTGTCGAAGTTGAATCCAGTCGAGATGTTCTTCTTAATGCGCATCTATATATGGTAAAAATATCGCAAGTTGATGAGAGGGAAATCTTCAAGATCTGTTTGGAATATTGGATCAAGCTGGTAGCGGAACTGTACGAGGAGATACAGAGTCTTCCTATTGGAGAATCTGGTCTTCTCATGGGACTCAGTCTTGGTGGCTCCAACGGTGCTCAGAATATGCTCAATGGCATGAATCTTCGGAAGAATATTTACAGCGATGTCTTATCAAATCTTCGTTTGGTTGTCATTGAACGGATGGTGAAACCGGAAGAGGCAAGAATTACTTCCCTTTTCTACTCCTTCGATTGTCTCAGCCATCTCTAGGTCCTCATTGTTGAGAATGATGAAGGAGAAATCGTCCGAGAATTCATGAAAGAGAGCGATACAATTGTACTCTACAAGTCTATGAGGGAGTTGCTGGTTTACCTAACTCATCTGGATGTCAACGATACGGAGACAATCTTGACAGAAAAGTTAGCTAAGCAGGTGGATGGCTCCGAATGGTCTTGGCAGAATTTAAACACTCTATGTTGGGCCATCGGTTCCATCTCTTTGGCGATGAGTAGTTATCATATGTGTGTTTTCTGCTTTTGCCCCCTTTCTAATATGCTTACAGATGAGGAAACCGAGAAGCGCTTCTTGGTTACCGTAATCAAGGACCTTCTAGGTCTTTGTGAAATGAAGCGTGGAAAAGACAACAAAGCGGTCGTGGCCTCAAACATCATGTACATTGTTGGACAGTATCCGCGATTCCTGAAGGCCCATTGGAAGTTTTTGAAGACTGTCGTAAACAAGTTATTTGAATTCATGCATGAGACACATGAAGGTATTTTATATTTCATCCATTCCCCTCAGAAGCGCGAATTCTTATGTTGCCTAAAGGTGTTCAGGATATGGCTTGTGATACATTTATCAAAATTGCACAGAAATGCCGTCGCCATTTCGTCATGCAGCAATCCGGTGAAGTCGAGCCTTTCATCGATGAAATTCTTCGAAATCTCCATCGTATAACAGTAGATTTATCACCCCAGCAAGTATGTACTTACTCGTTCTATGGATCCAACCGCTGTTTAGTCTCATGCCAGGTACACACCTTCTATGAAGCTGTTGGAAACATGATCTCTGCCCAACCGAATAAACCTCAGCAGGAAAAGCTTATCACTAAACTCATGGAACTCCCAAATAATGCTGTAGGCTAATCATTACCTTTCTTTAATCCAGTTAACATTTTATACAGTGGGACTCTCTCATGGCTCAAGCTGCACAAAACGTGGATGTTCTTTCCAGTGCCGACAACATCAAGATTCTCTCTAATGTTTTGAAAACAAATGTGTCTGCATGCTCTTCGATTGGTCCCTTCTACCTTCCTCAGATTGGTCGTATATTTTTGGATATGCTGGGTTTGTATAAGGCCGTCAGTAGTATTATCAGCGAAACAGTGGCAAAAGATGGTTTGTTGTTCATTTCTTCTCGATATGGGCTAGGATTGACAGGATTTGTTAGGTCCCATTGCAACCAAAACTCCTAAAATCCGTCAACTCCGAACAGTGAAAAAGGAGATACTGCGCTTGATGGAGACATACATCAAGAAAGCAGAAGATCTTGAAGCAGTCAACATCAATTTTATGCCACCTCTACTAGATGCTATCTTAGGAGACTACAACCGTAATGTGCCCGCAGCTCGCGATGCTGAAGTGCTGAATGTTATGTCCACCATAACATCGAAGCTTGGAGTGAGAGTATAGTTGCCATTCTGAATCTGAATCTGAACATTTCCCCCTTGCTAGCCACTATTAACACCTCAAGTCCCCGCGATCTTCGATGCAATCTTCGAGCCAACTTTGAACATGATCAACCAGGATTTCTCGGAGTACCCAGAACACCGCGCGGGCTTCTTCAAACTTTTAAGAGCAATCAACCTTAATTGCTTCCCAGGTCAGCCAGTATACCCATGTTTTCACCGTCCTAGCTCATCTTTCCTTAGCACTACTGGGTATCCCTCCCCAACAGTTCAAATTATTCATGGACAGTATTATATGGGCCATCAAACACACCATGCGGGATATCGCAGATATTGGCTTGAACCGTAAGCAGAATTGTGCACTCTCTAGCATCTCTGACACAAGTATGCAGTCTGTCTTGAGGTTGTCAATAATTTTGCTGGCGCTGATCCAGCTGTTTCAAACCCATTCTTCCAGCAATACTTCCTAAGCATTGTTCAGGACATATTCTACGTCTTGACCGACACTGACCATAAGAGTGGATTCAAACTACAGAGTGCTCTATTGGCGAGAATGTTCCAGTTGACTGAGACTAACTCCATAATGGCACCCCTATTCGACCCTTCCCAGGTATCCGACCCCAATGTTTCTAATGCGATATTCCTGAAAGAATACACTGCCAACTTGCTCAAATCTGCGTTTCCTCATGTCCAAGCGTAGGTTAAATGCGATGCAGTCCCAAAGGATGCTGACTTCTCTACAGAGCCCAAATTCAATCTTTCGTTACATATGTTGGAGAATATCACGGAGACCTCAATAGATTCAAACTGGCCCTTCGAGATTTTCTTATCCAGCTCAAAGAGTTTGCTGGAGACAATGCCGAACTATTCTTGGAAGAAAAGGAGGCGGAGGCGCAAAGAAAGGCGGAGGAGGAACGGAATGCTGCGATGCGTATACCTGGAATGCTTAAACCATCTCAGCTCGAAGACAAAGACGAGGATATCTAACCACTTCATATATGTATTTTTCTTGCAAGTCTTCAGGCCTTCAGGCCAAATCATCCGTACTGCAGCACATTCGTCTAACCGTTTCATCCTCTCGTGTAACTTTTCTCTTGGCTGATGCTTTCGACAATATCCAGCATGTATTAGTTGAACAAACCAATGTACTGTACACAAACCTCATCGTACGACTGAGCCATCATGTAAAGCTCATGTTTCGTCGGTATGGGTATCGGATCAAAAAAGCTGGATGGAAACGGGCGCCTAGCTATTTTGACTACAGCCATGGCAAGCTTTACTGGAACCGGGCTTAATTCTTTGGCTACCATAATCAAACGGTGTGCTTATTCTTTGCAAGCACGAATGTCTTACTCATTCGAACCAGACTTGAGGCCACCACTGCCCGCTTGGAAGACATTACTACTGAACAAACTCGAAATCTCGCACCGAATGCTAGTCGAGATCGCACAGGGCCCCTTCACAACAAGGACGTTCTACAAGGCAAACTCAATCCATTCGTGAATCTACTTATTACTGAGCTATCCCAAAATATAGTGTCAATTGCTGGTCATGAGCACACAGGGCCCCTTCAATCGTTTAAACAGGACGTTCTAGACGGCAAACTAAACCTATTTGTGGAATCTACCAAATCGCTCAATCATCCTGACCTCGTTAAGCAGGCAAGTTCCTCACTCAATCTGTTTCTTGTTGAAACGAATATTGAAGATGATATCCTAGGTTGAACTGTTGAAACAGGAGTATAATGGTCTTTATACTTTCCTCCGCATGGCTCTTGCTTGCCGGAAGCCAGACATGAAAAATTTCCAGAACTTAGAGCTTCTTGAACCATTGAGAAATGATGCTGCGATGATTATGCAGATCGCTAAAGCGCAACACCCAAGGGAGTGGTTAAACCACTTCCAGGCCGTATCTGCAGTTTCAGAGTTGTTTGGATGGATTTTCTATGTAGGTCATACCTTATCTGTAGAAACATTTTGACTTAAGATAGTGCCATATGGACACCAGTTTGGACAGGCCGAGAACTCGCCTGGACATTACATTGAAGAAAACAAAAGTTCGATGTTATTTTATGGGAACAGGATTAGAAATGAGTGGAAAGGGAAGTAAGTAGGACTCGGAGCCAAAGTTTTCCAGGTATCGATCAATCTTTCTCCAGGGACAAAAACCAAAGCCATGTGGATTGGGTTAACGCTTTCATCGCATTGCTGGATCAGACTCGCAAGTACATTGATGAATATCATAAGTCAGGATTGGTTTGGAATGCTGAAGTGGGTCTCTTCTCTTGAAGCTGTTGCTCTCTTCTAAGCTCGTCATTTTTCTACGTTGGAAGGGTGTCCCCGTTGCCCAATATATGGCTGATCAAGAGACAGCAGGATTTCAGAGTGTCACATCCTCAGCTCCAGCTCCACCTCCGCCACCTCCGCCACTTGCAGTTGCACCGGGGTCGTCTTCTGGATCAGGTGGTGGAGTCGCTGCCGTATTTGCTGAACTTAACAGGGGAGCAGAGGTCACAAAAGGCCTGCGAAAAGTCGATAAGAGTGAAATGTCCCACAAAAACCCAGCGCTTAGAGGGACGGGTGTGGTTTCTGTTTCACCTGCAGGTCTGGTCATGGTTTCCTGATGATTCTGGTTTTTTAACGGTGGATCATAGCTAAGAAACCTGCCAGACCCGTCAAGCCGGCTGCATTGAGTGGTAAGAAGCCGCCCAAGTTAGCATTGGAAGGAAATAAATGGATTTTGGTCTGTCTCTTGTTTATTGAGAATCCGTGATATAATCTCATCTTTCCTTTTCCTAGGAATATCAAGAGAATGAGACTGGCCTGATCATTGAAGAGGGGAAGCTCAATCAGACTGTTAGTCTGTTTGGTTTGAAGAATTCAACAGTGCAGATCAAGGGCAAAATAAACGCGGTCACGTTAGGTGTGTACTGGGGGAGAGGGCTTAAATGAGTGACGAACTTGTGTCTAAACCATGATTTAGTAAATTGCACCAAGACCTCTGTGCTCATCGAGTCTGTGATATCCTCGATTTCTGTGACCAAGTCACCGTCCTTCGTTATTCAGATTACTGGTTCTTCGCCGACCATACAGATTGATTCAACCGATTCTGGTCAGATCTATCTCTCAAAAAGTTGCCTTGGGGTAGAGATCATGACTTCAAAATGCAGCAGCATCAATGTTAGCTTGCCCGTTGAAGGTGAAGAGGATGGGGTATTTGAAGAACAAGCAATGCCAGAAATGCTCAAGACTACTATAGAGAATGGTAAATTGGTGACGACTGTTGTAGAGCTTAGTGGTTGACAAACTTATCGTCAATGATATGTGACCTCTCTAGAGCAATGCTAGTTAGTCTAGCTAATTTTGCTCATGAAAAAGATGAATGAATGCATCTAACAGTGAGATGTGCTGGAGACTAAATGCTGCAGGTATGGATGTATATCTAATTGCAAATCCGTAGTAAGATATGAGAGGATGGTATGAAAGAAAATATAATACTGACAGAGCTGACGAGTGCTATGGCTAGCAGTGAAGCTTTGAAACTTTGAAGTATTGGCTTATTAGCTTGTCTTGTCTTGTTGTCAGTAGTCTTTTATCATTGTTACTGTACTGAACCTTAATGACGTCAAGGAATTTGATTGGTTGATGTAGAGCGTGATCGATTGATCGATCGGCCTGTGATGCTCGTGATCCAAGACTCAAGGTTGGAACACTTGATAATAACCGCAGTGTGCTACACATCCTCCTCTATCCTCACTCACCTCCATACCACCACAATGGACAATCCAGGTTGGCAAGCTCTCAGACGAGCCAAGAAGGTTGTATTTTTTCTTCTTCTCTATTCATCTTCCATTTTACTCTCATCTCATTCAGGAAAACGACCTGTATGCTTCTCCCATCCGCGGTTACGATGGCAGTTTCGTCCCCGTCGAGCCCCAAGTAGGCCCCATGGACGAGTCATTCATTGGTGGCTTCCATCCAATACCTTCTTCAGCTCCCCCCTTGCCGCCACCAAAGGATTACTTTCCTAGTACACCCAAAGAGCGGCGGCCTTCAGTCTTGCATCCCAGCGAGTTGAGGCACCTCCCCCCCGTTGAACGATCTGCAGCTCTCAAAGTATCTCGCATGGACCCTCATTTGAAATTTATGGTTGGTCCTCTACTACGGTATGACACTGTGGATGAAGACGGTAATTGGCATGGTGCTGCTCTCATTGTCAGTAAGTCAGCCAATTTTCTTTTTGTGTTTATCTATATCCTTCTAGTTCCTTGTCCTAAGACCTTGACGTCTAGCTGCTGACTCCGAGTCTATCTATAACCCTCTCCCTATGCTCGTATATCATTGGGATTCGCATTCCTCGGTATCAACTTGGAAACCTCAATCTAATCAGAACGGAAAATCCTTTGACCTAGGACCCCACCCAGCTGACCTGCAATCATCAACAATACCCACTATTTCTAGTATAGCTCAGGTTTTTGTTTAGAAATACAGTTACGCGAATATGATGTCGAACTGAATTCTTCCAGGCTCAAAGCTGCAAACAAGAAGGCGAAGAAATCTATGTTTTCGCCGGGAACGGAGGGTAAGGATTAATCCACTAGTCAGCAAGACACGTATTTACCACCAAAATCCTCAGAACCTTCACTTTCTGGAGGTTTTCTATCAAGGTTCCTTTGTCAAATATCGAGATGTGCGTTCATTATGGGATCAATGGTGGACAACAGCTCGAATTCTTTGTTCCTGCTCGTACACAGAATATGTATGCCTCCCTTTCGTTTTATTGATAAACGACTCATGCGTGTGTCAGGCGTTGTGCTGTCCATTCTGTGCGTTTCCTCTGATTCGGTTTTCTTATCCATCACTGACACCCAAGTAATATTGACATCAGTGTAATGGATTCAGTGCAGGTGTTAACCCGGATGATTTTCGTGGATTTGGTTTCAACACAGGGTAAAGCACTACAAGGGCTTTTGAGCAGACTAACCCATTGATCTGTAGTTACGATCCCCTCTGGGTTGACTTGCTAACAAAGCACGCTCAACAACCATTTCACGCTCTCATTGGTGGTAGGCAATTCTCCACGTCTTGTTCTTACAGCGTCCGATTTAACTTTTCTAGGTGGAGATCAGATATACTGTGACAGGTATTGCATACTGGCTACCATTATTCTTGCAAGACACTGTTGACTCGACAATGAAGCTTAGCTCGAGAACCTGAGCTACAAGAGTGGATTAAAGCGAAGCCGACAGAGAGGGTAAAGTTTCTACTGAGCCAGGAGATTTCGGACGCAATTGATCGCTTCTTTTTCAATCACTACTGTCAACATTTTCGAAGCGGTGCTTTCGCACGAGCTAACTGCTCGATGTACGTATTTTTGTGGTCTCATCCCATATTTGAGTGCCTTACATATTTCTTAGTCCAATGATGAATATGACTGGTGAGCCTTGGTGAATGTCGTGTTGTCATCTATATATCGACGATTTTCTCTTTTATATACAGATGATCACGGTATATGTTCTTTGACTCTTGTGACTGACTTGGCTGATCTTCTTCTCAAGACTTGGTAAGCCTGCGGCCACTTTTCCTTACGTTCTTTATGATCCACCTCGATATTCCACCAAGATCGATGGCTTTGGCAGCTGTAAGCAGTCTTAAATGATTGTCCTTGCCCTTTATTCACTCCATCTTAGACCCAGACGAGCTACAGACTGCCCCGGTTTTCAGAACGTAAGTGTGCAGTTACAGGTAATTTTTACACTAATAACAGAACCACTCGCTTTTCAGCATTGGTTCGAGAGGATATTTCTTCTTCCTTCTCTTCCAATGTTTTATCCACAGTGAGCAGTGTTTTGCATTTTTATGCTTATTGTACTGAGAGCAGCAGGTGAGAAGGATGGATTCAACGATTCACCTGGGAAGCACTGGAATAAGTCCCTCATTGTTGGGGAAATGGGCCCCTATATCAAATCCCCATCCCATTCCTTCCTTGGATATCTTGGCCCAACAAGCTTTATTTTGCTTCTTGATTGCAGGTTTAGTCGTCTATCATATATTTCATGAGAGAATTGATTTTGAATCTGTTTTCAGAGCGGAGAGAAAGAAAAATCAAATTTGTAGTCCTGGTGAATATGAGAAAGTATTCAGGCGGCTTTATGCTCTCCCAGACAATGTAGAGCATCTTGTAATTCAACTTGGTGTGTTTCAGATTTATCATACGACATTGGTATATAGCAAGTTAACCAATTCGATAGGTGTACCTATTGCCTACCCCAGGATGGTGTTTTTGGAGAATGCTCTCACTTCAAAACTCAATCCACTAGTAGCTTTAGGAAAAGCAGGTTCAATGGGGTTGACTGGTTTTGTTAATAAATTCAATGCTGATGCAGAGTTACTGGATGACTTGGTGTGTTCGACAGCACATCTCTTTTGGCTTAACGGTTATGTCCTTCTGTAGAATGACCACTGGACCGCCAAGAGCCACAAGGTATGTAAGTGTTATATAGCTCGTGAGATTTCAACAGACCAAAGTACAGCAAGAACGCAACTGGTTTATAGAGGAGCTCCAGAAGCTTGCCCAAGCAAAAAGAATCAGGGTGTCCTTCATCTCAGGAGATGTTCATTGCGCCGCCGTTGGCGTCTTCAGGACGTTACAAAGCAAAGGTGCCGCTGAGCTGAAACCAACACGAGATTATCGCTACATGCTCAATGTTACTTCTAGTGTGTCCATTTGTTCTTTATGAATGATGTAGATATACTGAAAATTCTATTCTCAGGCGCGTTCGTTCTTATCTTTTGTGTCTGAACAATCAAGGATCATCAATCATACTTACGAATTATAGCATAGTCAACACACCCCCACCCAACCCAGTGATCACTCTTGTATCCTCACTAGCTACCAAGACACACAAGACGCTACATCATATTCTGACGGATGAGACCATGGTCTGCACTCTTCACTTATCGTAGGTAGCTTCGTGCTCAGACATTCTAGTTACCCATTTTTGCGATCGACACGGACGGTTCATCCAGGAGGCAAAAATACATTATGGGTCGCCGCAATTGGTGTATAATATACCTTGAGCCATCTACAGGCGAACTAGTCTTCGACTTGAGGGTTGAGAAAGCTAAAGGGCAAGGTGACTCTGTAGGGTAGGTTATTGTACTCTACCCTTTGGATCTGACTGATCAACCTTCATACCTTTAGTTACTCCATCTGTGCTCCTCGTCCGGAATGGACGGACGTATAATGGGGAGTATGCCTCGACACATAAATGTTTCCAGGCTACTCTTGTTATGGTCTACAACCTGTATCGTACTTCATATTTTTATTTTTATTAGATGATACAAGCAGTTTTGAAATAAGGCATTAATGATCCTAAGGCAGACCTCCAAAACTACCTTGCATACCTGGGCCTGTTAATTGTATTGGCCAGAGTGTCTCGGTAGGGGTTGGAGTTGGAGGGGTGAGTTGCGATTGTGGTGGTGGTGGCGCTGGCGACTGATAATCCTCAGTTTCCGCAGTGTACCCATAACGTAAAGGACTTGGCTGCACTGAAGCTGGCAAGGGAATACGGTGTTCCTCTGAAGGTGTACGGCGGTCAAATACAGCAGCAGCAGCAGACTTCTTCGGAGCACGTTTTTTGGTCTCTTGAGTTGCATATCTTTTTCTAGGCTTGGCAGATTTTTTGGGTGCTGGCTGTTGTTCGCGTTTCGCAAACTCTATTCTAGCTTCTTCTTCCTCGAGCTCATCAAGAGCCCATTGCTCTGCCATGAACTCTGGATAACGTTCACAGATCGGTCGCCAGGTCTGTGTATCCGAGGGCTGTGTGATGTCGAGGATCGCGTCAATGTCTGGAGGCGGTGGGTACTCAAAGTTGGGACCTGGATTGATCTGGACAGATGCATGGTTGAATAGGGAGATGAACGGGTAATAGCCCAAATATCCGTCATCAAAGGGATTTTCACGGTGTTCACGAACACCATCGCGTTTCTTTCTCTCTTTGGCTTTTTGTACAGGCTCTTTGCGAAGCTGCAAGTAATCATATAAATCCCGAAACGCAATGCCTTGGGATTTACCATTAATGAAAAATGCTATACGGGATCCTGGAAGAGTAGGCAAGGTCCGTGTTTGGAGAATCTTCTCTTCTGGTACAGCTTTAGTTCTGAGACGGTCTGAGACGTTTTTGACTGTGGCGGATTTCTTTGCCGATGTGGACGGAAGCGGAGTAGCGGTGGACGAAGGAGCGGCGTAGTTTATGAGACTAGACATCTCTTTCACAATAGGGTACTCTAGGGACTCAAAATATTCTTGGCCTTTGAACTCTATTGCTATGCGCTGACGATGTAAACGCGCGGGATCCATTGGGTCGTGAAGGTTGGGTATGCGTTTGGGTGGTAAGGAGATGTACATACCGATAACATCGCCTGAGCCGAAGGGTTTTCCGTAGGACGTAGGCCTTGAAAGAGTGATTTTCTCTCCGGTCTTATCTCGGAACCCATAGCTGTATCCATCCAAACCGACAGGGCCATTGAGGCTAGCTTCTCTACGACCCCACCCTAACCGAACATAGCACCCTTCACCTCTTCCAATGGACTCCGGAGCATATTCACCCCCACCTCGAATTACCTTTATCTCGATATACCACTTTCCCTCGCGTATTGGTGCGTTACACCGTGCACTCCGATATCCCTTATCACCTAAAAGCATAAGTCCATCTCGACTGACTTTGATAAACGGGCTACGATCTTCCCAACTGACACGGTACGAAGTGGGATTGCTCTCGATGGTACGGCAGGGTACGATGCATGTCGCAACAGAGGGTTTGATTCCTGCTGGTGTATAAAAGAAACCGACGCGGTTGTTGGGAAGAAGTTCGGTTGTATAAAATGTTGACGCTGGGTCTGAGGGTAAGGGAACGAGAGATGGGGAACGAGAGATTGTAACGATTGATCTGGAAAGGAGATCTTGCCGACCGGAGAGGAGGTCTACGTTACTCCTGACCAATGAAATCTGTGAGATGTTCAGGTGGCCTCAGAGATAGAAAAAATCAAATTACTCTGAGGATTCACCGGGTGCAGGCGAGTTTGAAGACGCTGCTACTTGTGTTCGTTTGCGTTTCCTCGACAGTGGGTTTTTTTGAACTGTTTCCGGTGGATTTGGGGTAAATTCTAATGAATCTTGCGTAGTTTCTGGCAAGTTTTGAGTATTATTACTGTTAGCTGCTTCTGGTGACTGAGTGCGGGAAGTGAGCTCAGATGCATGAGAGACGAAGGTGATGGTTGGAGGAAGAGGTTCCATTTTCGTCAACTACAACAATGACTGCGCTGAGGTCAGGTCGTCCTTTGTCAAATTTCTTTCCTTCATTACTCATTCACACAACAGAAGGATTCAGAAGGTACACTACATAATCTATCTAAACGTCAGCCTTCATGATATCGTTGTAGGAGCTCAGAGATATCCAAAACAACCCGATTGAGGTAAGTGACCACATCACTTGCTGATGTCTCCTTCGCTGCTCACCTTGCCATTCGAGGTCAGAACATCACCGCAATCCCAGACGGCGATAATCTGTTCAATTGGAAATGTTCTATCAAGGCCGATGTCTGTCTTTTGAACTTGGTTCAGGCTGATCATCTCGCTCATTGTTTCATTCCATGGCATCCAGTCCCAGTCACCGTACAAAGGCGGCACTTTCCACTTTAAGCTGGAGCTGCCGGAGAACTTCCCTTTCAAGGCCCCTACTGTGCGCGCTGTGGCTTAAGTGGTTGTATATGCTCGTATATAAATTTGGTCTAGGTGACATTCACTACAAAGATCTATCACCCAGGGATCAATGAAGAGGGCGCCGTTTGTGTCCCGGTCTTGCGAAATGAAGTTTGATGCCATTTTTCCTGCTGTGTTGTGTTTCTGATCTTCTCTTTGCATCAGTGGAAGCCTTCAGTAACCCTCTCGAGCGGTATGTCATTCTCCCTGTTCTTAATTCATTAAGTACGGACTCTCAACAAAGCGCAGTCTTATCCATCATTCAGGAAAAGCTTAACAATCCAAGTTCTGATGATCCCTTTGAGCCGGATATTGCAGCGGTGAGCATCTCTGTTCACTCAACATCTCTTGCAACTGACAGAGATGACATGTAGTTATTAAAGGATGATTACCCTAAATTCCTTGCAACGGCGAAGGAATGGACCAAGAAGTCAGTCAGCTGTTCTGGTCTTAATTTACATATTATTTCATGTGTTGACATAAATTCTCGGAATCTACAATGCAGGTGCGCAATGTAGGCGATCAAGATGGGTTTGCTAGTGATTATGTCGATAATTTTGTGTATCTCGGAAACCATATGTGAAGATGTGTAGCGAAAATAGACAGAATTGTGTGAACGGAGGCGGTGGGAGTTATCATGAGCCAGAGGAGGATCTCGTGTTGAACACGTTGTGGACACACTGCCATCATCTTAATACATTGTCCTTCATCCTACCTTGTTCTTTTATTCCAAAATTATTTCTTAACCTACCCTGTTCTTATTCTAATGCATCGTTTTCGGTAAGTTCCATTCCCTGCATCGTGTCGCCTTATCCTCCTCACCACTACCACCACCCATCCCGCATCCAGCAAGAGATCCGACGCGAAACGTTCCCACCTTCTATCTTCTGCTGGTCTAGGTACTACAAACCTGATAGTCGTTGAGCCGGACTCGCTGCCGGAAATACTTCCTGATCACAACTTTCGCACCTCTTTAATATTACCCGAGTACGTTCCCCAGTTTTTACTCTATCCACCAGCCCTGTCTTCATCTCACTAATGATACATTCGCCCAAAAAGTCTTTCGCGCCGTTTTTCTTTGCTGCGCTCTTCATCCGGCGACCCTTTACCTCTTCAAGACCTTAAACATCGTCTCGCCAACCAACGAGCTCGTGGGACCAAAAATCATATTTCAGAGGAAGAAGAGAACATGATTCTCGAGACTCTCGGTCAGCTTCAAGCAGAGAACAACCAACCCGACCCAAATTCCACATTACAAGATGACCTATCAACTAGCTCAACTCGTTCATCCGGTGGGATATACGGCGGGAGGCGGAATCTCTTTGGTGGTTCAGCACGGTACCAAGACTTTAATTATGTACGAAGTGTCGTTTCACAGAGGGGTACAAGTCTCGCCTCGTCAAACGACAACTTTGAAGCTTCATCAGCTCAGCAGGAAGAGTTGAATCACCAACAGCGAGCGATTACACCTGACTCATCATCCCCTTCCCATTCTACCCCTTCTACACCTGGTGATCATCAGCGACGTGCCGTCTCGCCAACCGAGCACCCCATGTCTGTTGCTGAATGGCGTCTCTCAAAGGTGTTAGGAACTTCCGCTTTAAAGCGAGCATCTATGGCCGTTCAAGAGGCTATCAAAGAGATGGAGGAAGAAGTTGAGGACGAGATTGTCATGCCACGTTTGCGCCCATCATCTCGTAGGAAGAGTAGTGACCATGGTTCGGATTCAGTGCGTGTTACTTTGTTCCGTTGACTTTTTGGGGCTCAAGCTTATAGCTTATAGGAGAAGCATTCATCATCCTACGGCGAACCAGGCATGGCCATCTCCCCAGACCATTTTGATAATGAGGATACAGCCGTTTCCCCTCGCGCGTCTCCCGTACCATCTCAAGTTAAACCAGGTTACATACCAGGAATGCCACGGCCTGTAACCCCACATAACGGGTTCGACACTGACGAGCTACGATCTCACTCAACTACACCTAGAGCAGCTGGCATGACACCGGTCAGCTCAACCTCAAGGCGAGGGGACATCATTGAATTGGTGCAACCACCTAGCCCAGTCTTTTCACGCTCCTCGATTGATCACAGCCTATCTGAAGATCAAAAGCAGAGAGATATGCTTCCGTTTGACTTTGATTCCTCGATCAATTCTTCCGTCTTCGGTAGACGACGACCGGGCTCACCGCTGGCTGGATCAGTACACCAGGCTATGAGTGTTCCTATGTCTTCCTCTCGTCCTGGGACACCTTCAAATATTATATGGAGGATGCATTCCCCTAAGCCATCTGGTCACAGCAGAAATGGAAGTTGGCTCGCGGACGACACATTGAGCAATCCTGATTTTCGTCCTAATAACATTCAACGGTCTAGGTCGTTACGATCCCCTGCACTACCTGATTCTCCTATCATTGACGGTGGGCAATCTAGTATTTTGAACTCTGTTCATCCGTCTTCCAACTCGGAGAAATCGAACTCAAGAACATTCTCCCCCATGCCGTCCATTGATCTTGGGTCGCCCATCTTAGGAAATAACCGTTTACGCTCCCCTACACCAACACAGGCTGAACAGCGATCGATATCTCCAACAAATTCGTCTTCGTTTACTGACAAATCCTCTCGTATGAGCCCTCACAGACCGACCCCCTCATCCTCCTTCTCCTTCGGATCGCTGAACCCGTTCTGCTTTACTCCAATAGACAGCTCTTCCCGATCCTCTCTAGGTTCAGACGGGTCCAGCTATCACTCTCATACCGGTGATAACGCTGATTCCGGATTTTCATTATTCGACGACAGTGAGAACCCTATTGTCCCATGGCATGACCTGTCTAACGTGGAACATACCACTGTGACTACATCTGCCAATTCTGACCATGCTTTTGATGCGGAGGATACCATTAAAAGATGTTCGGGACTTACGAAAACTGATTTCTTCTCGATCCAGGAGAAATTAGTTAACATTGCTGCTGCCAGGGAGGCAGCACCTGGACGAGAACGTGTGCCGTCACTAAGACGTGCCAGGAGACCATCAACCTCTCAATCCAATTACTCCACCACTGGGGCCGATAAGGTAGGCAACCGTCCATTTCTCGAGGTCTATCGCTTAGTGGTTTCCTTCTAGTCAAGTACTGTGGTCCAACGGACTCTGTCACCGTCTCCTTCACCCGCTCATATGCCTATCACGGATCAAGATACCAAAGCAAAGACATTACTCGACACTACAATACCTACCTACAGGCAACCCTCGCCAACACCCATCGCGGTCAAGACATCAGGCAAGGAACTCAACTATCCTCTTGGTGTACAAACGGAGCCGTCCCCAACGAGCCGTCGTAACCGTGATCTCGCCAAAGCGCTCTTTGGTCAAGACAACGTGTCGGATGATGCTTTGCCTACTGTTTCGAGCCAAAAGGAAGAAAAGGCAGCTGCTAGTGAAACTAAGTTGCCAGTTGTTCCGGCAACCAGTATATCCTCTGCCTCTCAACTGCCTACTGCTCCTGACAACCCACCTGCGCCGTACTTCCTGCACCGTAATACTTCCACGTCAAAAGTTTCTCCTTCACTTGAAGAGCAGGATGCATTGGCTAAAGAAGTACAATGGAAAACGAATGTTGCTATGGATGCTCTTCGCAAAAACCTGTCCACGACTAAAGTGCATGAGCTACCTGGCGGACCGGTGCAAAAAAGAAAGATCACACCTAAGCATATCAGTAACCCTCATTTTGTCTCTTCGTCAACCAGTTTGGACACAGTTCCTCTTCCACAGAGCGCCGCAGCCAAGACAGGTTCAAAAATGAGTCAGAGGATCAAGAGGCTTCGCGGTACACTCCGGACAAAGCCCGCTCTTCCTAATGGGGAAGAAGTCACTCCATTTCCTATGGATCTTCAGTTCGGTGCATCGTTTGCTAGGACGCCGCCAGCTACGCAGACACTTCATGTAACACGATCCCCTTCGCATCTCAACTTACCCCAGAGTGCAACTGAACTGGGGAGATCGAAACACCATATACCAAGCCCACCAGCTTCCGCAGGCCCTGGTCTCAAGGGCTTCATCATGTCTCGCTTCAGAGGCAGACAGCGACCCAATGAGGGCTTGGGGGATACCACACCGTCTCCTGGTTCTCCAGCTACTCCCCACCCATCAAACCATTCGGTTTCCCTCTCTGTGCCCCAAACCAGGGATACTGGACTAACATCAACGACCATCTCATCATTTCAGCCAACGTCTCCTGGTGGTACATCTCCAGTACTTTCGTTGCCTCCCAGCTCAGGAGAAGATGCCCAGGCTTTGCAGCAGCTGATGGAAGCTGCATCACATTTTGGTTTGGATCAGGATGCTGTGAATGACCTGCTTGCTCGCAAAACATCTACTACATCCCGAAATACGACTCTGTCGAGGAAGGATACATCAAATAGTATTAAACCCCGATCTCGCCCCCAATCTCCTCGGGAAACTAATACCAACCCAGTGGGTGTGATTCGGGCTTTATCGCTAAAAAAGCGGAATGAACCTCTCAGTCGTCCGGCTCGTGATGCCGCAGCAACTAGCACTGTAGTCCGCAGGACGATCGTTATTCCTTCAGTAGACAACTCACGTTTATCTACTCTTGACTTTAGCAGCCTGATGCGTAAACCGTCGTCGAAGAGCCGGCGGAGATCGAGTGTCCAGTCTGATAAGTCTATCCCGCGTAGTCCTACACCTCCGATACCATCGCCCACAGCAAGACGGTTTTCAAGGGACACACCACCACCACCTGTACCGCAGCTGCCAGGTTCGTCGGGCAACCTGCTTCAGGTGCCACTGCCTAGTGGAACAGATAAGTCTAATACGTCTAATACTATGTATGAATCCTTGTGGGTAGAATGTCTCGAGTTGTGTCTCTGAATGCTGGCTGATGGAGAACTATAGATACGATATGTATGGTGATGAGGGTAAACCCATCAATACTTCAGCTCCAGAATCCGGACCCGCAATCGAACTTATTGAGTTGGCGAATGGAGAGACGATATGGTCAGTATGGCTATTGACGCCTGAACCACCATTGTAATTCTCCATCCTTAACTACTTCTAGGTCAATTGTCAACGGACTGCGTGATGACGATGTCGATTCATACTACGGTAGTCGGAACAGTTTCGCGTCTGATTGTTCCGCCCGCGATACGAATGGGAGCCTTCAGGTGTTTGTCAAGGAACATAACAGAACAGGGTCTAAAGGGAGCACTGGTTCAGCTTCTTATTTACCCAAGAGAAAAAACAGCAATCGCCCTGAGACCAAGGTGCGCCGCTAACTCACAGACGGCAGGCGATCTTGACAGTCGCTCATGCTTGTCTGTTTTCACATAGGTTTTCTACAGCTCACCTGCTGAAATTGGGCGGTTAATCGAGAATCTCTCTGAGGGCATGAATGCAGGCTCGTTCAAGTTTTTGCCTGGGAATGGACCTGGGCATTCAAACGTGTCTTCATTTTCTGATGTGCATTGGACGGTGGAGGAACGACTGGACCATATGTTGGGATCGATATCGCAGCAGGGGTAGTCCGCTCTCTCTTGTGCTGTTTCCTCACCCAAAATGCCCTCAGCTTCCGCTCATTTAAGTGTTTATCTTATTTTCTTATTTTTGTATATCATGCCTTGCTGGCTACAAGCCAGGCGATTAGCAACTTGGGATTTTGAATATGCAGACTTGATATATATACGATCAATCTTATTGATATTCGTCTTATTGACATTACCATCCGCGCCAGTCTATCCAGCGATTGATGACCAAAGCAAGCAAAGACTGAAGGAGGAAGATTTCATCGGTGGCAGTAGTCTGCAGTAAGCCAAAAGTGGCTCCCACTGGGGATATCTGAGCATGAGGAAACCTAGTGAATGATGCAATGCGGCCGTTCCGGCTATTATACAACTACAAAATGTAGATGAGTAAGAACACATCAATGCGCAGGACAGCAGGAACCAAGAAGTGACTCACATCATAAGACGAATTGTGGAGCTGCTTTCGCCACTCATACGTTTGGCCATCTTGACATACGAAGGCTCTAGAGCTATGTCAAGGCAGTCAAGCAAGGGACATAGGAACCATAACGAATTGGTTGTTACTTTGGAGTAGAGCCAGGAGCTACCATGGAAGCTATGGAAATCTGTTGATTGGGTGGAATTGTGAGCAGTCCTAGATGGTCCCCTTTGTCCCAATCAAAGATAGCCACCACACCATCTTCGTTGCGGTACACCTTGGGCAGTTATCTCAGAATCCAAGTAGCGCGGTTTGAGGACAAGCATGAAAGGACAACCATACCATAGTTCTGGCAACTTGAGAAGAGATAGAGGTTTCGAGTTGACAAAAGAAAGGCTTTCCGACATGTTCACCAATGATATCGCAGTCTCTAGGATTAATATTCCTTGTGAAGAACAGTTCTGAAGTTTGGGGTATCGTGACCGATGGAGATTTATTGGTTATCAAAGGCTGCTGGTGAAGAGACGATTGAGCGATGTACATGACTGTAGTCGAGGCCAGTCGGTTGGCACGCCCCCATCAGAGTAAGGGCAGGTGATTCGGCGTGGGCTTTTTGAGGACCATATTTGGGTTTGGTTGTCGATTAGTGGCGCAAAATAAAATCATAAAATACGGGAAACACAAAGTCTGGGATTGAGCAAGAAATAGAGACAAGGGAAGACAGGTAGAGCAAGAAGAGATGATGGCAAGAAGGAAAGAGAATGGACTGGCGGCAGCTTGAACAGCTCACGTTTATAACAGAACGAGGCTGGTGCAAAAAAGGATAAAGCCAATCGATGCATTATTCCTTTCTGGGCAGCTTCTCTCATCCCCCGACTCAGGCTCGCTTTTTTTCCCTCTATTTCTTCATCTCCTCCGCTAACAAAATGGTGTATTTTCACTAAAGTATCGTCATGGGTTCACCTTCCAAAGTGGCCGCTTGCGCACTTTGCGTGTAATATGTACATTTCCTCCTTCCCCTGCACCAAACGCTACTACCACTGACTCTTCAGCACCAGTTGCACTCGCAATCCCACCTCTTCGTAAGTCAATACAATCCTTCGCGAACTTGAAACGTGTGTGGACCGTGTCTGCAACATCTAAAATATCGAGTGAGACACAGCACCAGGTCGATAAAAATAAGCATCCCCCACTTTTGAATCCAGGCGACTCAACGGCTGCTTTAAACATGTCAAAGGGTATGCGGGAATAAATTTGGAGCAAAACATCTCGGCCACCCGGTTGATGGAGCAAAGTGTTCGGCAAGGTGACCTGTAGATAATCAAGCATCATTTCCTGCAGAACGTGGGCATATTGACCGAAGACAGAGGGTGGTAATTCCGCGGATTCGTCGGACGATGAGGGGAGGCTATCAATGAACTGAATCCACCCATCAATAGTCTCTGGGGAGATGGACCGCTTGCAGACTTCAAAGGCATAGTGACATAGGTCGTCCATGCCACCAAGAAGACAACCAGCCGCAAGCACAGCTCTGGCGTTATCAGGCTCTATCTGATGTATAGCTTGTGAAGAATACAGATAGCTCAAGGCTGAAAGGAACTCTTGTGTCACGCCTGATTGAAAATGACTGAAAAATGAATTGGCTGACCTATGGTGAAACCCTGTAAGACGAATAAGCTTGAGAAATATTCTCAATATAGAAGGCGATAGAAGCGCTTACGTCCAGTGTAATCTGAGGCTCTGACTCGAGATTGACGTATATTGTTCGCATGGAATTACCTTGAGGGGAAATTGACATCAAGTGGGCCAGGTAGGGAGATCGTGAGAGAATAATGGCGTGTCGGCGAAATACGTTTTTGTGTACGTGCTAAGGGAAAAGAGGTGGCGTTCAAAGAGACTCCTTACAAAGTGCCAGAGATGGATCTTACAAGAAGAGTATCGGCATAGTTCTGACATGTAAGAAACTCAGGGAACGCAGAGAAGCGGTGAGTGCAAGTGAGAAACGCACCCCACATTGAAAACCAGAGTGAAATATGTGATCTACAATCTGTTGATCATGCAAGTGAAGTGCTGGAGGTCTGCGTCGAAGAAACAGGCTGAGTGGAACAGTGGGTGGAAAAAGCCAAGAAAAAACAGACAAAGCGTAGCCATTAATGTGTGGTGAGTTGACTTGAGTAGAAGGAGAAGATGTCGTGCTGTGAGAGGACTCAGATGCGCCGTTAATAGTGGAATACCCGTTTGAGTGGGAGGAGGTTGGATTCATGGTACACGTTAGTAGTACACTAACATAATGTCACATCCTGTCACAAGTCCGTCACTTTAAGAGTCTAACCACCAGCTCACACAAGATTAGATTAGATTATATCCCTTGTTACCCATCCGCTGCCAGTTTCCTCAATCATTCGGAGGTAACAAAACAAAGCCCTTTGCTGAAAAGGATGATCAGATACCATTTTCTAAGCCTGAAATTCTGCCCACTTTTTCCCTATGTTGTAGGGAAGGATGATGTCCTTTTTGTCAATATTTCACAGAGATCGGGTGTTCTCGATCGTTCCTGTTTGAACGGTACAAATACTGGCTGAGGTGCACTTGTCGGTGAAGACGGTGTCCGCTTTGGAAATATTGGAAGTATTGAGGGTATTGTGAAGGATGCCTGCTGCTCATTATGTGTCTTCGTATAGCGTGGCGGTGGGAGAGACGACATGTTCGTAAATGGGTGTGTAGCCAACGGGTTGAAAGATGCGAAATCAGGAGATTGCCCCATGAATGAAGTATGTACGATTCGGATTAGGCTAGAGTCACTTATACACGTTCAAGGGGAGAATGTTTGAACAATCATAGTGGCTTTCTTCCGCCAGATTTCGCGGTGGTTTAAATACATTTAGCAAACCTGATGTACTCAACCTCACCATACCAGGACTGAAGACGGTCACCTGTGATAAATTTCCTCCGAAATGTCGCCAAATAGGTTGAATTGCCGCACAGACCACATGAGATACGCTCACGGACACTTGCTCGGCATGCAATACTAACAAGGTCAGAGTAACAGTATTTCCTATCGTACGGCGAATCCATGGCGAAATACACAGGGGCAGTGCCCGAGATAGACTGAGTTCCATACTATCTGGGCTAGAGTGCTCAGGAACATCTGCGTTGCGTTTGTACAGAGTCCAGACGATCTCGGGAATGAGAGTCAAAGGAACGCCCGAGTATGTCACCAGCTCAGGTCTGGACAGGAGGTGGGAGCATCCTCAATGAAAACCAGATGCAATTGTATTGATATGGATGTTATTGATTATCCTGAGTTAGATTGAAACGAATGCGAACAGTCTTTCTTTCTTCCTTTGGGGGCGATGCCAGAAGGTTCTGCGAGGAAACTCCAAGTGAGATCAACATGACTAAAATCAACTAGGTCCTTGATTTCAAAGGCTTATCAACGAGTAGATAATAAACAAGCAGCACTCCCTAATTGTCTCCGAATATCATGGAAATCGACGTCATGAGCTATGAATGAACATATGTATTAGCACCAGTCTGAAGACGCGGGCTGAAAGGGGACTGACTATCTTCCACTTCTCCCCATCGTTGTATTTGACTGTTCACTTCAACATGGGCTGCTACTGCGGCCTCCTCCACAGTAAGGTGCCTTTTCACGAGAGCCAGTGCAATGATAAATGACTTGGTCGCGTAAGTAGCTCGTTCCATAGCTAAAGATGATGAGACTTGGAATTCATAACCAACATTCAGCTGCGAAGCATACCAGCTAGCTCCCAATGATCAAGTTCAGTGAGCACTTGGAGAAACTTCTCCTTTGATTCATCAGGCTGAGGGGTTGACACTATTGAAGCAAATTTTTCTATTTGCACATCAAACGTCAGCTGAACCCATTCCAATAATGGATCCCAGTGCTTGGTCTGTAGTTGCACTAGCGGTGGCGGTTCGTCGTGTTGGAAGCTACAAGTAAATCCTGAGTCATACCTACCATCAAATATGAAGAAAAGCAAGTATACCAGATGGTGTCCGTATCCAGGTATTTCAGGAGTGACTGGCACACCTCACTCCTTGTTGTCGGGTGAAGCATTGCGTCCAACGCTCGTGAAGCAATTGCTGTCTACCACCAGTGAGAGGTGAGATCAAGATCCACTAAATTTTCTCATTCATACCATCGGAAGCGCAAAGGGCTTCAAGAGTGTCTCCTGGAATTCCCATTCAGCGGCAACAAGCCCAGCGAATAGCGATTTGCTTTTCGGTAGGACCAGAGGATTCCCCGAGGGGGTCTTGAGAGGCCGATCATCCAAATTGATAGTGTATCCATCTTCTCTCTGATTTACCCTGACGGACTTCCAAAATCTCTTTTTCATAGCTTCGGCACCTACAGGTAAGGACTCAACCTCAGAAAAAAATGACTACTAATACAAAGCTGTAACACACGATTCGTCTCTGTGACTGGAGCAGAGTCTGTTGAAGTAGCAGCGTTAGTGCTATTGTGACGATAAACACGAACTAGTATGGTGGGAGTGGGTTTGAACAGAGGGCGAGCGAGACAACGATTGAACATCTTTCTGAAAAGTCACGTTTCTACAAAAATAATAGTAATACAGTACTGTATTCTCATCATGCCCCCTCCTGGCAAACAAGCTATTATTTCTCATTACTTCTCTCCTACTCCTACAAAGTCTCAAATTCAAGAGAAGCGACCGCTTTCACCTATTGACCTCACTTTAGAGGATACGCCATCACCTCCACCTGCAAAAAAAGCAAGAATAGCCACAGAGCAAGGGTGCCACAATGACATTAATTCCCGCCAATCTGAGGATCGGATCCTTCACTCTAACAAGGAGGTGAAGAAGAGAACAAAAAGAGACGAGCTCAGGCAAAGACTTCGGCGTGATAACTCCATGCTGTTGACCACCAATGATTGTGAAGCAGACCCGGTACCAGAACTTGTTGAGCAAAGAATGGTTGAACACTTGACTGAAGGTTTGGATGATGGCTTCAAATTATTTGAGTCCATGGTTGGCTCCACATCTGAGAAGAAGAAAAGGTGGTCTAATCCCGGCTCAACCTCCAAGTCGCATTCCAAGTCGATTTCCAAAGCTGTTCCTAAGGTCGGACCTAGTGGGGAACTATATACACCTCTTGAACTGCAAGTGAGCCTCCTTTTATCCCTCACTTGGTCATATCTACATTTCGGGGATAGGTACTCCAGCTCAAAGATGACAATCCCGGTGTTGTCCTCATGTTTCAAGTCGGGTATGAATACTCAACAAAGTAATGGTGCCTGGTTTCTAATCTCCTACATTTCAAATGCTCTTGCAGATACAAGTACAGATTTTACGGGAACGATGCCAAAATTGCTGCTCAGGAACTTGGAATTGTTTGTTACAAAAACCGCAATTTTGACCAGGCATCTGTTCCGGTACATCGACGAGATATCTACCTGAAGAAGTGCGTAAAAGAGAACAGTTTACCATTTGAGTGGGTTGACATTTAGCAATTACTAGATTTTTATCTAAAGGTATTCAATTTGTACCGCCTACCTAATCCTAATCAGATAGGTTGTTAGGTCTTAAAGTTGGTATTGTTGGTCAAACAGAGACGGCGGCACTCAAGAAGGCGGGTGACAGCGGCCATAAGCTTTTCAAACGTGAAGTCACTGAATGTAGGTGTTCAGTCCTCGTCTCTTTTGATAAGGGTGACTCACTCTTTTTGCTAGTGTATACTATTCATACGTATGCCCCCTTTGTTCTCGGGATGTCTTTTTTTCTGATTCTGGTTTCTAGTTTCCTAGATGAGGTAGATTCTGTTGACCAGGTGGATTGCTATACGTCTCCTACTGTGGTTTTTATTGGAGAACAATCCAAAGCTCGACCTAAGACAGACGAGCAAGTTACAGTGGCAATCATAGCTGTCTCTGCCTCGACTGGGGAGGTACTATGGGATGAGTTCATCGGTGAACCTGGTTTATCGCTTTAGTTAAGCGACTCAGCTAAACCTTAGCTAGATTCCCATATGAGAATTGAACTCGAGGTTTGTGCGCTTCTATCTGGGAGACCAGCGCTTATGCTTCAATAGTCAAGAATTGCACATGCGAATCCGTCTCAAATTCTTCTTCCTCAAGAAGAATTAAGTGGTGCCACTGAAAGGATTTTCAACCGTCTATCTAGGTAAGCTAAGCTTCTTGCTCTTTGCGCCTTTGCAAGTGTTACCTTGTCATAGAGAGAATATCAACGTTGAACGACTGAAAGTGGACCTGACATACACGGAAGCATATAATTTACTCGTAGATTTCTACCAGAATGGACAAATCCCTCCCTCTGGTACCCCAACAGGTGATTTGAAACAATGGTCTTTTGATTTTATCGTTTATCCGGCTTGCAGAAACAAGACTGGCCACTATCACGGATTTTCCAAAGCCTGTTGTGATTCTTCTGGCACATGCCGTCCAATACTTTTCCCCATTCAACCTATCGGAATTATTCTTGCAAACAAGTTTTTTTTCAAGATACTCCTCCAGGGCATATATGCTTCTTTCTGCATCAACCTTAACTAATCTGTCCGTGTATAACCCTTATTGATGGATTCATTGAGCGTTCACATATTTACAGAGAGATCTATCGTAACGATACGGATAATACAATAAAGGGGTCTCTTCTATCAGTTGTCGACCGTACAAGAACTCCTTTCGGCGCGCGTCTGCTCAAGGATTGGGTGGGACGTCCCCTGGTAGATATCAAGTGAGTTACATTTACCTTGATGTTCAATGTCTACTTATTGACATTGTTGCTCGTACCAGAGCACTCGAAGCTCGCACAAACGCTGTGGAGGAAATATTGGCCTCTCAAAGCTCCGATTTGATCATGGGGCTGCGTAACGTCCTTCGTGGGTTGCCAGACCTTGCTAAGGGTCTGAGTCGAATTCAATTTGGCAAAGTCATTGATTTGGCCTTCTATCGGTTTAAACCTTGCTGATATCAAACCCAGATTACTCTGAAAGAGTTTGTTCGCTTCATACGGAGCTTCGATGAACTGAGTCAACTATTTGAACCCATGGAAAACCCATGCTCTGTTGGCTTCAAGTCGAGTATTATTAACGACATCATTTATTCGATATCACTTCTGCATACACCTGTTGCGGAGATATTGTCAGAGATATCTCTGAAAAAGGCTGAGAAGGGGTTGAAGTATGATTTGTGGCTCAATACAGAAAAATACCCTGAATTATATCATTACGCTTGTGTAAGTTGAGTGTTGTCTTTCATGACTGGCTTTGCAGTCGACCTACTGGAAAAACAGGCCTTGCAAAAAGTTGAATCTGAGCTAGAGGAAGAGTTGAAAATGAGTGTGTTCTCATTGTCCTGTCTTTACTTATACAGTTACTGAATGTTTCTTGGCACATGTCACACAGTACGCAAGGAATTAAAAATGCCCTTTCTCAAATGGGCTCAAGTGAGAGATGATGAGGTAAGTGGATGTGGCTAATAGTGAATACTGTATGCTCAAGATTCCTTAGTACCTTATCGAGGTCGAGAGGCACTTGGAACACCTCATACCTGAACAATGGATTAACCATTCAAGGTATGATAATTGACTTGTGACAATGGCATCCCTTGTTGTTCCTAGTCCCTATCTGAGGTAACTCGTCGCAGAACCAAGTACAAAGTTTACTATTATAAACCTACTGTCAAAGAGAAGATTCATGACAAGGCGTGCCACCTAGAAGCTAGGGAGATAGAAGCGGACAAAGCTTTCCGAAGTTTTTTGCAGCTCATAACCAACAGTCATCACGAATCTATGAGGAACGCCATAAATAAGGTTGCAGTAGCCGACTGTTTATTTAGTCTCTCAGTAGTAGCTCAGCAGATGGATTATGTGCGCCCTCAGGTGAGTTCTCATCATGATACTTGCTCCCGTACTCTCAAGGAACTATTCTACATCAGTTCACGGATGAAGACGTTCTGTCCATTCGCGAAGGCCGTCACCCTGTGATCGAAAGCATCCGAGATGACCCTTATGTTGCGAATGATGTTCATCTTGGTGGCACAAAGCAAAGAACACTCGTCTGCACTGGTCCTAATATGGGTGGCAAGAGTTCTGTCGTAAAGATGGTAGCCCTGCTGTCTATCATGAGCCAGATTGGTTGTTATGTTCCTGCGTCGCAGATGAGGATCCGAACATTAGATGGTATTTTCACAAGGATGGGAGGTAAGATATTTGATCAAATTGTGATGTTTCCTTTGACCATATGTGCCTTTGTAGCCAGTGATAATCTTGCCAAGGGCAAGTCGACATTCATGGTGGAGATGACAGAGACGAGTGATATTCTGCGTTCTGCAACGGAAAGAAGTTTGGTCATCCTTGATGAACTTGGGCGAGGAACATCCACGTATGATGGGGTATGAGAACGCATTGCCCAACTCTTTGAGTACATTTCATCTAATGCATATTGTAGATGTCCATCGCCTGTGCTGTTCTACAACATCTCGTAGAAGACACAAGATGCAAGACCCTTTTCATAACCCACTACCCCCTTGTCGCATCTGAGCTTGAGCGCGCTTTCCCTACTCGATTGCAGAACTCTCATATGGCATACATGGAGTCCACGGGAAGTGATGGATCAAAGGAAATCACTTTTTTATACAAACTCGTAACCGGCCTTACAACTAACTCGTTTGGCGTTGAATGTGCTCGCTTAGCTGGTGTTCCAAAACAAGTGCTGGAAATTGCAGAGAAAGTGTCCAATAGGGCAAAAGATCAAGCGACCACTTTAACCCGGAGAAATCAGTATGTGTTTGTGCTTAATTAGAAAAAGATCTATTGTATATTGATTGTTGTCCAGAGCGAGAAGGTGCTCTCAAATTCTTCGAACGCTTTTTTCTAAAAGTTCCAATGAGGGGGAAGCATTGCACCAACTCCATCGTTATGGTGATGCTCTACTTATCGGATAGCTTTAATCATTCCGAGTCCTCTTGGTTCATAGCATAATACATCATTGTTTATCCCCAAAGGCATCGTCAGTTCTCTTAATAGAACTATTGGGAACTTCACAGACATGTGTAAAGGAATACTCCACACTATCAGGTACTGCTCTTACCAAAAAAAAAATGAAAAGCAGTCCGGAAACATACTTCCCATGCTCTCCCTTCCACCAGCTTCATATATAGTCTGGGTTTTTGTGCACTCTTGCAAATGCCATAGTTAGTTGGGCTCAAATAGAGCAAGGGAAGAAAAATAATAATGCTGCTGAAATGAATGCCCAAATTTTCAACCTTTTACAAAAAATGTTATGAAATGTCACATTGATAAGACAATGCTGAGCACCTAGATTGAGTGGCAGGCATAATTTGTAAGCATTGGTCTGTTTTGTTGAACTTGGAGGCACTTGAGTCAGGTCAGAAACAAGGAAGGTGTCACAATGGATGGTATACAGTATAAACTAATAATGTTACACTTCTATGTACTCTATATAAGATATGTGGAATGATGTATGTTGATAACTTCTAATGTATGAGTAGCAAGATGAAGATGAAGAGAAGTGGATCCAGAATGAGCATCATGACAAGGCACTATGTAGCAACAGCACTAGAAGTGGTGGCAATACACAGAAGGCTTTTGCAGTGGTTCTGCTCAAATGACTGGTTTACATTTTCTTTTCTGGTAAAAGTCAGGGGGTTCTAAAAATACAACAGGAGGTGTTTTTAAACAAATGTGTCCATGGCCACAATAAACATGAACAAACAGAAGATAACCAAGTCACATGAATGATAAATGGTTTACACTGTTACATATGCCCTCCATGCAGAAGTGAAAACTTCTGTACAACAACAAAAGCAACAATTGATGTGCAAGACAAGCTTCACATCTTTGAAGAACTATTTCCCACTCCATTGTCAGGCCCTGGCTCACTTCCACATCATCAATTTTGGCTCATGGGGTTAAAGTGTCCTCCACACTTAGACTTTTTCTTCTGGTGTCACATATATTCTGCTTTGGGGAGCCATTCTCCATTGTGCCATTTATCCTGGATCTCCAATGCTCTTCTAGACAGATCATTATGTGTCCTTGCTGCAGCTACAAACATGTCAGCCATCTCCTTCTTATGATCCTTCATGAGAACTAAAGTGAATGTTTCCTCAGCAGGGCTAGGATCTTTAGGGCAAGGAGGTGCAGAGGAAGAAGAGGATGAGGTGATGTGTTTCTCAGCTCCAGATCTGAATGATGAGGACAAAGACA
>CEMT01385651.1:12658-41709 GCA_900068985.1 Pterula multifida
ACAATAAATTAATAAATTAAAATAGGATAAAAATGGTACCAGCAAGAAGTATTATTGTAAGTTATTAACTGCCTTTACTGCATGTCTACTGGGTATTGAGTCAACGTTCAACTGGAATAAAGGAGTCAAATTACAGTTTTAAAGCCTCCGATACCTCAGGCCGGGTCTTCCGAGTTCATGAACCTCGCGTCATGTTCCATCGACATAAATGAGGCCAGCAATGAAATTCCACTTGTTTAATACACAAATAGTAGACTAATGAGGAGGAAGGCGATCGTTAGTGTCCGATGTTGAATTTCTGAGCAGCGGAGGCACATCGTATATTGTAGTGCGCATCGCAGCATCATATTAAATTTATAGCAAGACAGAAGCAAATACGATATACCCTAGCTAGATAGATAAGGTGATTGTTGGGTGCAGCTGATATAAGTAGCAGCGATTCAGTATGTTGAACCTCAAGAAGCTGGAGGCCTGAGGCCGCAGTGGTACAGTGGATATACGGAATCAACCGAGCCGAGCCACCCGACTTTCCCCTCTCATTCATCACAAGCATTTACAACTTGCAATGATTCCTCAGCTTGCACGTTCTGCCCAGCTCTCTAGTCGCACTCTCGTCCGTCCTTTCCATACTTCTAGAGTCGCTCGTTCTGCAGGACACGACCCCAATGTATGTTGGTTTTCCCGCGGAGTCCTACCATCCATTCATACTAACCCGAACACACCAGCCCGTTCCTTTCTCACACAATGTATTACCATCTTCTATTTATGATCTATGAAGATTCTCATTTTATTTTACCAAGAACAAAGCTACCTTTGCTTTGAAGGTTGCTACCTTTTTCGTTGCCGCATTCAGCACGCCTTTCGCAGTGGCTGCATGGCAAATGTGCGTCGTTCAAAGTTCAGGTTTCATCATAGTTTTACATGCTCATCCATTCCATATCTTTCTATAGAAGCAAATCTGCAAGTGGCGCTGATGCTTAAAAGGATGTCACTGATATACGCAATTTTACAACTGGACAAACGTTAGAGCTTCTGTGATTAAGAATAGAGTGTGTCTAGACTCCTTCATTGATATTCCTCCGAGGATTGTTTCCCATGCGCTGCGATCATTTAGTCCTGGTGAACTACTAGATTCGTGCATGACTTATCCCAGGAAGCGTCTTTGAAGATCTTTTGCCTACTCCTGTTATAGTAAACCCGAAACCCAGGTTTTTGTGGCTCCTTTTTACTAGCTCGTCAATCTGAGAGGCACATGAACATATTGATATTGACCTTACTAGTTGCTACTAGTATATCAGGTCCAGACAGATGACTGAAAGCCTAGAACATCATGCATCAGTACTCAGTTCTTAGGCTCTTAGCTGCGTTTCCCAGGATCTCTTCCTGATCTCTTGTCTGTTCACATCCTCCAGAATGCCCTACGCTGTGCTTGCTCGTACTTCTCTTATTCGCAAAGATATCTTCACCCGTTCCTTTCATGCGTCGCGAGTAGCTCGCTCCGGTGGCCACGATCATGAAGTGCGTGTCCATGCGCACGAATACGCTCTGTTTGTCTCACATTGATTGGTTCTACAGCTTGTACCCTTTTCCTACAAGGTGAGAGAGGATGTGAATACCGCTCACTCCGCCCACTCATTTTCGTCTTTTTGAGTAGAACAGAGTAGCCCTTGCATTCAAGATAGCTGCTGCCTTCTCTGGCGCGTTTGCCATCCCCTTCGCGATCTCTGCATGGCAACTGTACGCTTCCTTATATTCCATGATTCGAGCTTCGTTGCTTCACTCCTTTTCTTAGTTCCAAATCAAAGTCTTAAGGGCCCGAATGAATCATGTTGGGTTAAATTAGCAGAAAGAATTGACGCTGCAAGAACCGATATTGGGTGGTTGTCAACCTAGTTTGCCAACTGGCCTAGACATATCTCATTAATTACAGATGCTTGGATATATGAATACTGGATCTTGAATTGTATCTGTTTCCTTATCGCCTCGTGTTCGCTTCTAATTCTGCCAAAATACTTTTCACTGCGTCTTCCTCCTCTCCGAAAACCGACAGAATCTCCCTTTGTTTCTTCTTGTTTTGTCTACCAGAACCATCAGTTCTGCAGTCACAAACCGTTGCTAGAAAACCTATATCACCTTCCAAGGCATCCAAAGCTGATGCCGATGCGATCCTAGCAGCCAAAGGTGCCGAATTCGATTCTCCGCAAGCAAGGACCACGTCATGGACAACCACTTTCGTTTATCCGGAGTCAGTCGAGCTAGAAACCAACGAGATTGAGCATACCATTGCACCGATACATTTTCTCGACCCGCTCTGCATCCATTCTGAGTTCCTGGCATGTATAATTTTGGAAGAACTCTATCAAAACAGTCGTCGGATGGTGTGAAAGTGTTTTCAAGGTGATATGCTCGTCGTAGAACGGCCGTAAAATTTTGTTAAAGAAGTTCTGCACCCCACCAAGTTCACAGGAATCAGATAGATAGATTGCAGCTACAAGGGACTCTATGACGTCAGATATAACCTATTCGGTGAAGAGCACGTCAGGCAATCATGTCCACAGGTTATTTTCCATCCTTGATTCACCTTAGGCGGCTCGATTCCTATCCAAAATTGCCCTGGTTGCCTTCTTTCCTCTGCCGCCTGCTGGTATTCACGTTTCTTTTGGGCGTTTAGCTGAGTCACGTAAGCCATAACACTCTTCGCGGCATGATGATCCCCATAAATAACATGTTCGTGGAATCCATGCGCAACACTGATCGCAGCCAAGATCGAATTACACACAATGGCTGACTTGAATGACGTGAGCGAGATAAGTGTAGAGCGGGAGGCTGGTCACCTTGAGCATAGATAATCCCCCAGGCGTCATGTCTGGATATTTGTCGAACAGGTAACAAACGGCCACTATAAATATTCCAGTGAGTGGCTCAGCAAGAACAAACTGGTACCAAGGGCACGTGCCAAAGTCCAGAATCGCATCTCCTAGGAATTCCAGTCGTTGGTACGATAATTTTCCATCATGATGTCCGGAGCCATGGGTCTGTCGGGAGCGCAAGGAATTAGCTATAAGGGAAAGGTTTGAAAGGGGGAAAAGGCAATGCTAACTAGAGCTTGAGTAAGCCATCCAACATTACCGAATTGGAAGCCAGTGAGAATTTCTAGAGTATGTACAGTAGCAGGCTGGATGTCTTGAGCTGGAGGATCGACGAGCTCGGTGCTCATATCTAACCATTGACAGATATTTGGAATAGGCAAGCTCATTGCTTTGCTGACTATAAGAGCGACCTCACGGCCACCGCTGAGAAAGGCTGCTGCGATGATAGCTTCAACAACGTTTGCTACAACCTGGTGAATATATCCGATTCAGTGAAAATAACAAAATTACGAGATCGCACTACCTTGTCTCCCAAGAGTAGAGTATTTTGCTCCTGTACTCTTCGCTTGGCTTTACTGCGCTTACTAAAACCTTTTTCTTCACTCTGCGTGGTTTTCTCGTTCTCGACTGTGTTTGACATGATTTGCTGCGATGTAGAAGACAAAGCAGGCCGCCAGAGCTTCAGGTTGAACGGTTTTGATAGTATGTACTGTGGCAGTTGCACTCTGTTAGAAGCAAGGAACAATGACTTGTTGCTGATAAATTCTCGACGTGCAGCGTGAAGTTGCCCTTCGGTGTAACCGGGATAAGCTCCGAAGACATGGCAAGAAGCAAAGTACTTCAGAAAAGAGTCCCCTACAATTGCGGTCATCAACGAACTCGAGGAAAAGTGTTGGAAATATCAACCTAGCAATTCTAGGCGTTCATAGTCAAAGTCCATACAAGCTGAAGGCGCTGTGATAGCCTGTAGGAGTAGATCCTCAGAGATCAAACGGTCAAATAATCTTGTGTTGAGTTCTTGGACAAGCAGCATGTCATCAATCCGACGAGTCACAGCTGGGAGGATGTGGGCTGTCCGAAATGTACTGGTAAACGGATAAATATCATACATATGAAGGATAGCAATAAGAAAATACCTCGCAGGTATCGTAAAACGAGCACATAGCTCTGGGATAAAACCTACAATAATAACACGCTGAAATGAGAGGACACAATAGAAAGGAGGACACTGACATCTAGTTGTATCATCTCTGGTCACTTGCAATGGACTCAGGTTGTTCAGAGAGGTTGGAATCTTTGAAACTTCCACCAAAGGTTGATTGTAATCTTTCAAACCATTGAAGTCTTTTCGGCGAGATTCGCAGTATGCCACATAAGTCTCGTACTCCGCTCCAACCTACGGTAAAGAATCAGTAGATGAGATAATCTCTCAACGACCTAAACTCACGTCATCTTTCGTTGGTTTGCTTCTGGGTGTGAGATCCTGACGAAGCTTCAAGTTATGATATCGTCTGGTGTACTCCGACCACATGTCGGCCAAAATCGAGTCGGCAATTTCTACTTCAAGGTTCCCACCTTGTGTATGTAAGGGAACAGCCCAAGTGTCTGCTGCTAGACTGACGACGTCCCAAGATATTAAGGGCTTGAACTGTTGCATAGCGACTGAAGGGATGTTGCTTTCTGTTCTCACAGGAGCAAATAAGTACATCATTTCCGTAAAGGGGAGTAAAAGAGGCTTGTTCTGTATTGTCTGACATGCACGGAGAGTGAACTGGTAGAGCTGTAACAGCTCGAGTTTGGTCAAAGTAAAAGGTAGTCCTGGTATAATTTGGGCTTGTGAAGGTACTTCTGAGCCATATAGCCTGATGTCGGTTTGGAGACCTATGGTGAGCGGGTAGCTATAAAGTATAAGCATTGGTGCATAGGGTATGGGACAATCGTGCATAGGGGTAACAATGATAGGATGGACATATGTGGTTTGGTCGATTGGGGCTACGTTAGACCAAACATCGGGGCGCTTGCGAGAATAGCGGCGACTGTTTACTGTCTTATGTTCCAGATTAGTGAACGCCGGGGGTGGTTCTGTTGAACAGGTTGCAGAGACCGTGTCTCGTCGATGTAGTGGAAAAACCGAGGAATCCAGATGTCCTTGTTGAAACAGCGACAAGCAAACCTGAAAACAGGCAAATCGCCTGGCAAAGGCCGGGGAGAGAGAAGGCGAACCAGAAGACCGTGGCAAAGGTGAGCCAGGAAGCAAGACTGTGCAAACATACTTGGAATGGCCATCATGGTCGATGATTTCGTGACAGTCAAGTGAACATGGTAGATGTCTCTGGGTTTTCTGAAGATGAATAGCATAGCGATAGACAGTAGAGACAGCATCTCCAAGCGTGATGTAACAGCCAGTTACTGGATCTGTTATTCTTATCTCGCGATCTATGTTGCTTTCAGGCTCCACGGAAGAATGAGAACTGCAGAAGGTCGCCGGTGGAAATATACCAATAGATGTACGGAAATTTTCCATCCAAGAATGTGCTTCAACATCCAGGAATGTGAATCGAGAGATGTTCCTACGATCTGAGTTATTTCCTTTCTCAGCCATGTGTACCGTGTGACCTCCGCATTTTGTTCTTATTCGACTGTAGGCATACGACAGTAGATTGTCTGGAGAGTTAAAGCTGAAAAGGCAATTTGATTACAGTTCAGTATTACAGATCAGTAGACAGGTCTGGATAGACGCACTTGACAACTAGCGATGCTTCTGGCAATTCCAGGTCCTCAGCGGATCTTGTTGCAATGACAATATTATATATTCCTGAATCGAACTTTTTACGAGTTTCGACCTAATCACGGTTGAATGAAAGTGCAGTCAGAGATTATCCGGGATCGACGAACATGGGCCACAATATCTAGGGGGTCGGTAGCATCGGTCATGATGCAGGGCCGTATGAAATCAAGGTAGTCTTTTATACTTGATAAAAAATCTGCCAGAGGAGTCGCCACACAACGTTTATTGACTACCAAAAACAGTCAAACCGTGTGAAGATCATAAAAAAGAGTGCCAACCAAATATTATCCCTCGGAATTCTATCTTCTCGGGTTCATAGACCTTGAGAAGTTGAATGAGTTTATGAAGCTTAGGGGAAAAGGCTCTTGTATCTGTAGCTTGCCAGCTTCGAGGAAGTAAAAAGTTGTGCTGTTTGATTGTTTCGATAAGATATTTGCTCAGGAGACTTTGTTCAGTCGTCCCGGCTTCAATACATTGCATCAAGTCCCTCCATACGAGGTCTGAACAGAATTCTCCTAATTCCAGCAGTGTATAGTGAGCAGCTTCCAGATGTAGACGAAGCTCTGGGGACTGATTTGGTGAAGTAGAAATAAGACCGCCTAATGAAGTAGGCTGTGAACTTGACAATGGTTCGAAAGGTAGTACAGTTTCTTTGGTAGAGATACTATAACCCAACTTCGACGACAAAGAATCTGAATCCTCTTGTGTTTTGTTACAAGTCCGGAATCTCTTGTGATGGGTTGTCTGTGCCGGTTCGTCACGAAAGTATGAGCTAGCTGAGCGCTTGAGTCCCCAAGAAGTTGCGCTGCTCATAGGTTTATTATGGTGTTTTACAGTATATTGAGGTTTGAACTCCGTTGTTTGGAAGGTCAGCGAGCGAAAGACAGAGTGGATGACCACGCTCACGTGCCTGCCTGAACTCATTCCATGACCTCAAGAAACAGGAAGAAAGCACCTCAGGGCCATTCAAATTCGACAACCAATGCTTTAGAGATATCTGAAGAGGAACAGTGGCGCCTCATCAATGAATCGGGCGTTCTGTCCAAAATTCCTCAAACAGGGATTCCACCACAACAGCTCAAAGAAATCGACCCTCTTGTCATCGAGGCGGCGCATCCTGATCAATCTCTGTGTGATGAAATTTTCAATTCCACGCTGCTTATAATACCATTCTCTTCTCTATTCCTTGCTTTGGAGATGTAAGACGTTTTACTGTTCCTTTGAGCCCTAATCAATCCCTCCTTCTCGGACGTTGTGTCACAGTTTAATCCATCAGCAGTACGGCAAGACTGCGACACTGGCAGCTCTTTTAGATCGCTTGGGCCCTGGGATTCCAAGTAAGCACTTTTTACGATTGAGTTCTTCTAGAAAAAGCTAAATTTATAGCCCAGTATTATCTGTGTTCATATTCTATAGTACGTTTCGAACTGAACTGGGTTACTTGTTTTCACAAGACACTGCTCTCGCATAGCAAATAGACACAAACACGACTGGAGGATACAATTTCTACTTTTCATGATAGCTAACCTTGGCGGCCCTCGCCTGATATGGCTTTTCAATCGAGCATCATGGAGAGCTAATATGATTCAAGTGTGTGATTCAAAGCAAATCGTATACCTAACTTATTGGGCTCGTAGTGTCCTCCTCTTGCAACATTATGGATCTATACCATTGTACAGTTGAGTCTTGGTCGGGCAATACTCAATCTAATCATAGTTGCCATCTGGATGCAATGGGCAGGAATGAAGTTCTCAATTAGGTGATCATCATATTCCAATGATGAACTATGGTTTAGTTACATTATATATGTACCCTCCTGAAATACCTCTCTACAATATTGTGATCTTCAGATTCAGTAAAAAGGCAATCTAAACAGGGCTGTCCAAAGTGTTCAATGCTAAGTCTCAGTTGACCTTTTGGCTGAACAGCATATGATCTTTGCTTGATAATACGCCTAACTGGGAGTTTGGAACTAAAAACTCCAGGGCACCTGGTACAAGCAGGAGATGTCCCAGAAGGCACATCAGAATTTTTCACTACATCACACAGTCTCCTTCATCCAGCTCACTCTGTAGTATGGCTATTTTGCTCTACAAGAAAGAGAATCAGTCAGTCACACAGAATGATAAACATGGGCTTAACATGATAGGTCATATTCCTGCCTTCAAGAATGGCTTTCAACAGGTGCAGTTGCCTTTTGAGCCGCTTTGTCGCTATTCGCTGTATTGCACTCTTATGCTCTTCAACTCGTTCGACGAAGGCTTTATAGAGCCTGTCATCACGGGCAAAGTAATAGGCCTGGGGGTGTTTAGGTTGAGCGTCGTCAGATATATAAGTGAAAAAGAGAGACAGGTATCTGTTCCGCTTGGACAAAATCTAGTACTAGCGACCAAGCCCCAAGCATTAGCAGATCTGCTGTTGCGTTAGCAAAACTTTCTCAAGAGCTCAATCAATCAAAGAGTACAACAAATTAAAAGAGGGTTACCCTACTAATCTTCCAGGGCTGCAATAAGATCAGCCTTTCCGAGTTCTTTTGTAGCAAACTTGCGAACAGCAGCAGCAGCAGTGGTGACAGGTTGACCCTGGACTCCAGCTCTTAAAGCCAAACTACACGACCAGAATGAGCATGTAACACAGATTAAAGACGAGCCACTCACCTTATATTGCTAGTTTGAGACCATATCCACTTGTCTCCTTCACTCATAATGAGTGTTTGTAGAAAAGAGGCTGTCAGGTCACTTTGAGATTTTGCCAGTCCGTAATCGATGGCAAGTTTAAGATTAGTACCTGGATGCGGTCACATTAGGTTTAGATGACATTGATACAAATACTTACGAAGCGCTTTGAGGAGAGCTCTGGTCTTCGGCTTGGTTATTTCCTCGTCCTCTAGATGATTGACCCATCTAGAAAAGGCTCCAAGGAGGAGAATTGTAACATCCCTGTGAGATTTGCCAACACGCATGGCGTGTAACAAGGGAGTTGCGTCCCCGGTTTTTCGAAGAAGAAGCTACCATAGCTTAATGAGTTGTGAGATTACCGCAGAGAAGTCATGAATTCACGTGAAAGGCACGGTCGCGGATTTCCATCAAGAAAGTAATGTCCTTCCTTTCCACTGCTCGAAAGACCTCGTAAGGCTATTGATGATATCATATTCTAGGCAAGAGACGAGCTATAAAGTTAGTATCTGGCTGACCTGGGGTTCATACCAGGGTGTCGAAGTGTCTGGCGGTACCGTAGGAGCATCTGCCTTTGATCGGGTGGGAGAGGATGCTAATGAGCGAACCGAGCTGTTACTCGTCCTCCGGTTCATTTCAGGACTCGTTGGCACTTGCGTTTCCTCTACTTCAGGAGATACGGGTGAACCTGAAGGAGTACGGTGAAGGTGCCAGATTGCTTTAGGCGCGTTCATCTCAGCTTCTCGCCGTATAAAAGCTTAATATATAGTATTGGCGTAGTAGATCTCTAAACAAGAAACTAATGACAGACCAGTGGAAGGAAGACGTTCAGGTAGACAGGGATCCGAGGATACTCGCCTTCGTGGAACAGGGCGTGGTGCTAAACCTTCATCCAGGCGGGATTCCATTTTGACCAACAAAGCGGTATTATTGATCATAGTAACAGACTCGAGCAAGAGCTACGTGAATAAGGGAGATAACTATCACGTGTATGATCTTCACCCTTAGGATTCAGAATAACGACACGATTATGTAAACCAGCAGTGAAATTTGAATGTGTAGACACGCAATATTCAAGGAGTGCCAACAAAATCAGAACAAAAGAAGTTCAACAGGAAGCAAGATAATCGATATTTAGCCACAAGTTAGGGATTGATAACTGTCCAACTTCAGCAGAATATCGTTTCTCTCATCTTCTGTTTTCTCAAAGCTGAATAAAGGGTTTGAATCAGTTACAACTAATTTTTGGCGGAGGCCACACACTCACAAGTTTTGAGCAAACGCTGGAAGGTCACTCTGTGTCTCAATAAACCCAAGCATCACCAGGGCTTGTTCCCGGGACTGCAGAAGTTCTTGTGGGGTAAGTGCCTTTTTCCTTTTGCGACCTCGAGCAGGAGGCCACGTCATTTTGACAGCCTCAACCTCAAAAGAACCCTTACTTATCTTTTCCTCGGTACCTTTGCGAGGAGATCCCTTACGCTGCGAATATAAAACAATCGGACTCCAAAAACTTTTCACGCAAAATCAAGTGTATTACCTTAGCCTTCGATACCCGTAATTTGTGTTCTTCCGCCTTACTGGGTTGCAATAGTCGCTCATTGTTGTGGGTGTAATTGATGCCAGTCCGATTAAGGATTTGATCGTCCTTATTGGGAAGAAATTCTTGTGCACGAGGGATAGCTACTGTGTAATCAGTTTCCTTGATAGTGAGATCACAGGGAACGTCAAACAATCATCAAACAGCAGGGCACCCAAGCCACGAAAATTTTGCTTTGGACAAAGGATAATTTAGGAGGTGAAATTCCAGTAATATGGAAGCACACACATCTTCTTTAACCTCGACGTCTTCGTACTGGTTTTTGCTTCCCTTTGGGGTCTCAAAGTTTGCTAGGGCCCAAGAAAATTCCGCCATATTGGCTTTCTCAATCTATAAATGATGAGTGAGCACGCAGATCTGGCTGAGATATTTAACCCCAAACAGACCATTTCTTTCGTAGCAACAGTATCCATCTTGTGCAATTTGAAGATATTTTTGAGACCGAAGAGTTCACCTTGTTTAGATAAATCCCCTTGAACGCCTCTAAAGTATCTGTCCTCATCCTATGTCAGCGACGGGTCTGCCAGTATAAAAGCCAAGCTTTTGCCTTGTTTGCAGACTAGCGGAGTATCCGATATGCATTTGTTGCTGCTTGTATACTTGTCGAGCATAGATGAGCTCTTCGACAGACCCGGATCCTAGCAGACGATAGACATGAACATCGCGAGCTTGGCCAATGCGATATGCTCGATCCATTGCTTGAAGATCATGAGCGGGATCTGTGTGCCAAGCGCATCAGCTATGACCATAGAAAAAAAATCCTATATCTAAGTTACTCCAATTGGGATCTAGGGTCGAATTAATTGAATCAACAGGGGCCAAGAAGTGTATCACAAACCGAAAATCACTACTTTATTTGCGGCTGGGATGGTATGTTCACAAGAGAAGAGAGGACAGCAATCTAAGCAGCTTACCGGTGAGGTTCAGACCAGTCCCTCCAGCCAGTGTAGAGATAAGGAAGATGAAGATTTTTAGATCATCTTGAAACCTATCGACTATTGGCATACCTGTAGAACATTTTCAGCTCGTTAGTACTACATCATCGTACATATGGCACTTGCGATCTTCGAGTTTAACACTCCCTTTTAAGGTCACAAAGGAGTAATCTCAAGATTCATTCGGAGATAAGTCATCTGATCATATATGCACAAGTAAACAAAGAACCCTTACTTTGCCGATCCAAGTGATGCTCCAGCATATCGAGCAGCTTAACAGATTTCGTGAAAATGAGGACTTTGTTCCCGTCCTCTCCTTTCCAAGATCGAAGCAGATTGTTTAGAGCCGTCCATTTGCCACAAAGCTTGTCCGACATCATGGCAATATCGAACTTAGGAGGCTCGAGGTTGGGAAAGGTTACAGCAGTTAGCACTCGATTTCGGTCTACTTGTTCCGCATTGTCGTTAGGAGCTAAAAACGAGGTCTCTTTTTAAGATCTTTTGGAGGTATGATGCACCGAACCTGGAAGAATCAGTGCAAGGTGGTTGGCGATCTTGATCAAAACGGAGATGTAGGTGAAGATATCCGCCTTCTGGAAAGGATGGCAGCAGATTTTCCGTCTAGGAGCGAGGACGTGATGGGGTGAGGGTACAAGCAATACTAAGAGCGCTTACTTGCGTTTAGACCCGCAATCACAATGCTCATCTTTCAGAATCATGTTCTGAACAGCGTCTGTTTGCAAAATTCTTTCATAGGCCTCAACCTGCATCTCGGTCAAAGGGCAAAACACAATGAGATCATTTTTCTTTGGCATCTGGCACAAGTTAGTGATACATTGTTTATTTCTAATATAAGAATGCAAACCTGATCTTGTATAATTTCTTTCGTTCTATAATGATATTCAAGAGAAGGACATTCGGTCGCAAATCCATGATACGCACCTTCTCAAGAAAAAGTTGGGAAGAATTTTATCTCGCAAAGTCAAGGCGACATGCTGCGGGGCTGCAATTGATACCTGGCCCTGTAAAAGTCAGACTGAGCTTACGTGAGCTTTTTCCCTTTCAGCATCAGTTGCAGTTGCACTCTGACCGAATGTCAGAGGCCGAACAACATAACCTTTCCAGGCCTTGATATCACCCAATCTACCTGGATTCGTCCAGTCCAAGGTGGTGAACATCTCTTCATATTTGTTTTGTATCACAGTACCACTCAACCCAAATCTTCGAACACATTGAAATCGATGAAAAGCATTTGTAATCTTGGATCGCGGATTCTTCAGTTTATGAGCTTCATCAACAATGACTAAGGAGATTGCAAGATTATCAAGATGCTCAATATCCCGTAATGCAATGTCGAAGCTGACAAGAACTTAAATCCAGGTCGCGTGAAACTGAAAGGAAGAGCTGAAAGTAATAGAGTGAACTGACGAATATCAAGTCTTCCCATTTGGAATTCTTTGAGAGTTTCTCTCCGATTTGCGCCAGTATATATAGCCGCATCAAAATAACCCCACTGCAGAGAACTCATAAGCGTGCTATACTATCTGGATAAAAAGCTGGAGATACCTTATCAAGCTCCCTTTCCCAATTATGCAGAACACTGCTAGGTGCAATGATCAGACAAGTCGGATATTTCGAATTCGCTGGAGGCAGGATTCGACGCTTCTTCCATTCTGTTCCATCTTGGAGTTCCGATACGTAGGTACGCCGACGCTTTAGATCACGCCTGTCGCCCTCCTTGTGCATCACGGCGGATAAAAATGAGATAACTTGGATGGTTTTGCCCTGTTAAGTTCAAGATTGGCGATCTATATTGGTTGGGATAAGGAGTTGGAAATCCTACCAAACCCATATCATCACCCAACCAACCACCCCTGCATTCCTTGTAGCATTTATATAGAAAGCGAATGCCCTCACGTTGGTATTCCCGTAGATAGGTATTGATAGAACCTGGCACCATGGTCTTTGTATGCGTGTCAAGTAGTAGCGGACCTAGTTTCTTCTGGCCAGGGGCAAGTGAGAGATTAGGTCGAGGTTTGAGTGACTGTGGCCTGAGGTGAGCAACAAAAAGCGATGTAAGTTGTAATAAAACCACTCACTTGGAATGGCCTAGACTCAGAATCAGAATCAGACTCCGTTTCAGAATCAGCTACAGCTATCCTTGAGATCCTTTCTTCAGATTCGGATTCGGATTCAGTTACTGAGCCTGTACGAAACCTAATTTAAGCCAGTCAGATTAAAGTGCAGAGAGTGCCTACTGTTTCCCTCCGGTGGTATGAGCTTCTGCCTCTTAGAAGGAGAGCACCCTAAACTACCAGGAGGCAATTTCCGTTTGATCAGGGTCGATGCTTGGCCAGGGTCTGACTCTGATTCTGGAAGGATACAAGAAAATGATCAGCAGAGATAGTATGGGCTCAGATCGTCTTACCAGTCTCTGATTCATCATAGTCTGGTCCAGTCCATGGGCTATTGGGTGACCATATTTTATTGAGCGCTGGATTAACAGAGTTTTGCAGAATTGCATCAAGGCCAGATAAGGTAGTTCCACCATCACGACTTGCAACTTCGTAATCTTCTTCATCCTCTGCTGAACTTGCCTCGTCTTCATCTTCTGACGCAGATTGAAGTCCGAGTGACTGGTCTGCAAAACCAACAGACGTCAGTTCTATGAGTAAATCTTTGTCAAAATTTCTGACCAAAGTATTTGGATAATGGATTCTGGATACCAAGAGCTTTCACAAGTTGGGCTGAGGCTGAGTTATTAGTGTTGATGCGCAATAGCACATAGAAATACGTGCCTTTTCTGTTTCCGTTCCCTGAGATACCATGGAGAGGACTTGCATTTGCCCTCTTCTTCTTCTTGCCTTTCTTAATTACCTCTCGTGCGGGGTTGTATTCACCAGGGTTGAAATCAGAATCCGAGTCAACCTCTACCAGGGTGTGCGTTTACAATATTATGATTTGTCAGAAGCAATACTATGGGCGTACCTATTGGAGCAGAAATACCAGAAGATCGTCGCTTGTCGTAGATAGATGCTTTCTGCATATGATGATTCGAATTCAAAGCTGAGTCAACAGTCTGAGTTCAACTTTCAAGACGCGTCCTACAACAAGGACCGTGTAGTTGTCACGTGAGGATAAATGATATTGATAGTAGTATACAATTGGAAACGGCATTGTCAAGCACAAATCTGGTGACATAGGACGAGTATAGGTTACAAGTTGAATACATTGAATCATCATAACGAGTAAGCATAATCTACCGGTCAAAGAGGAGAGCTACAATAAGGAAATTTACATAAACATGTCACCCTAGAGATGATTGGTGAGGTCGACATGCGGGAAAAGGAATATAGAGCTCGAAACTTACCGCGCCAGGTGGCAAGAACTCGTCATTGTCGGGGCCACGCATGTTGCCTCCACCCGGTGGTCCCCTTTGACCACTGCCTCTAATGCCTCTGATACCACCAAAACCAGGCCCAACGGGGTCAAATCGAGCACCAGGGGGGGCGCCCATAGGAGGCAGGTAACCATCGCCACCCCAAGGGCCATGTTGATTATTCACACCATTACCGCGAGCGAAGATGGGGTGATCTCGTCCAACAAACATTCCATCACCATTGGGGAAAAGTGAAGGTGGGGCAAAGGGGTTGGATGGGAATGGATCTAGATCACTTCTACCTATTTCCAAAGGATGAACGGGATGAGGAAGGACGTGAGGCACAGTGGGTGGTTGAGAATGAGAAGAAGCTGGTTGTTGCCGGGTAGGAAAAGCACTAGCAGACGAGTCCTCCTCCACCTCAGTATAGCCTTCTTTACGGAGACCGGGCATCAGCTTCTGAATGATCTTGGACTTGAAGTTGAAGATAAGATCCGCAACACGGTTCGACGAGATGAAACCGTGTATGAGAGGTGGTGCGCCAGGAGTGGAGAGATCACATGGGAAAAATGAAGGAGACATGAAATCTTCTGTTGGAATATCCAGATGTGCTGCTTTCTCATTCTAAAGGAAGGAAGGAAGAGTAAGATTGGTCAACGCATGGGCGCACGGAGTGAGTGCTCACATCTACTGCAACAGCGTTGACAAGGGTTCTGCCACACAATTTAACAATCGAGAAAGTGAATTCCAGGCTGCTTTGCTCATGTCGGTATCTCAGAGTGTAAAAGTGTGGACCGTTCTTATTCCACTCGACCGGAAAGCAATTCCGCAAGGATGGGTTGGATGGGGCTTCTGGTTCGACAGCAATCATCCTGAAGTTGAGTAGTACCAGAATCGTGTGTAGAAGCGCTACTATGCCATCCTGAGAAGATTTAAGGGTCTTTTGAGATTCAGGAAGATGAGAAGTCAAGGCCTGAATAACAGCAGCGGGGTCGAGGACGTCAGTAGTCATGAAACAAACAGCTTAGTCAGCACTTGCACAACTCTGACCTCCTCCTGACGGTGGAAGAATGGCACGAAGGGATAGATCTTGTTCCCCTCAAGGCCCTAATAAACGGGTAAGACAGTCTCACCGCTCTTCAAGGTCGCCATCCCCAACTCGGCGTAGCACTCCAAGGTCCACTCATAGATCTCGTTATGAAGATGACTGGGAGCGAGATAGAGACCGCGACCGCGACAGGGATCGTTACAGAGACGATCGCCGCAGGGATTCGTACAGAGATGACAGGCGCGATGATAGAAGGGAAAGAGACCGCAGGCGTTCCCGTTCGCGCTCTCCTCGTGATAGGAAGTCAGAACGTCCTGCTGGTGTAAAACCATCGGCTCCCTCAACTCCTGATGCTCTTGCCACCCCTCCACCAGAAGACGAGAAAGTCAGAGCTAGAAGAGAAAAGCTCGAAGCTTGGAAGAAAGAGCGAGAGGCTAAGAAAGCTCTTGATGAGGCGAAAGCGAAGGCGATGGCTCTTGCGGGTAAAGCCGCTCCTGGTGAGTCAATCCTTTCAGTCCTCCCCACTTCATGATTTCACATCACTTGATCCTATTTCTGTAGTAACTACATCTAAACCCTCTGCACCTGGCCAACTCAACCGGGCTGCTCTTGGTGGTCTCGGCTTGAAAGGGCTACCTTTAAAACCGGAGGTTGCCAAAAATTCCAAGGCCAATAACTCAGTATCCATGATGGATGACTCGGTAGAAACTAAGCGCCAGCTTGAGACTTTGGGAGACATGCCAGACATTGATATGACCATGAACGAAGGAGAAACCATTGGTGGAGACTTGGAAGGAGATGATGACGATGACGAGGCTAACAGAATGGATCAGGTAATAAAATCTAAACAGAAAGAGTCCATGGATATCAATGAAGAGGAGGATGATCCTTTGGATGCATTCATGTCTGGTGTCAAAGCCGAGGTGAAGAAAGTCAACTTGCAAGATTTGCAGAAGGTCATCGGTGTACCTGGTCGTAAGCGTATCGATGACGGGATGGGCGATGACGGTGTCGATGATATTGTTGGGTCTGTTGTTCCCGATGAACTCGACGCTACTGAGCTTAATCCAGAAGAAATTCTGGCCTTGGCAGCTAAGAAAGCCAAAAAGAAGGACTTAGCGACGGTGGATCACTCTCGTATCCATTACCAGCCATTTCGCAAGGAGTTCTATACACCTCCGCCGGATATTGCTGATATGACAGACGAGCAAGCTGATTTACTACGCCTGGAGCTCGATAGCATTAAGATTAGAGGTCTTGACTGCCCCCGACCGGTTACTAAATGGAGCCATTTTGGACTTGCCGCCAACTGGTATGCTCGTATACTTCCTCGTATCACTCCTTATTGATTCATTTCTTCCAGTCTGGATGTTATCAAGAGACTGAGCTATTCTGCTCCAACGCCGATTCAAGCGCAAGCAATCCCTGCTATCATGTCTGGTAGGGATATCATTGGTGTGGCCAAAACTGGATCAGGAAAAACGATTGCATTTCTTCTACCCCTCTTTCGCCATATCAAAGACCAGCGTCCTTTGGAGCAAATGGAAGGTCCCGTTGCGATTGTCATGACCCCTACTCGTGAGCTCGCGGTTCAAATTCACAGGGAATGCAAACCCTTCTTAAAAGTATTAAACCTGCGGGTACGTGTATGGCTTTCTCATAACCAGAATCGATGTTGATCCTCATCCGTCTAGGCTGTTTGTGCGTATGGCGGGTCCCCTATCAAAGATCAGATTGCTGAACTCAAGAAGGGTGCAGAGATAATTGTTTGCACTCCGGGTCGGATGATTGATCTACTTACCGCCAATTCAGGTCGTGTGACAAACCTGAAGAGAGTCACCTATGTTGTCCTGGACGAGGCTGACCGTATGTTTGATATGGGTTTTGAACCTCAAGTTATGAAGATCATTAACAATATCCGTCCTGATCGCCAGACCGTTCTCTTCTCCGCCACATTTCCAAAGCAGATGGATTCTCTTGCTCGAAAAATTCTTCGTAAACCACTTGAAATTACTGTAGGTGGTCGTTCTGTCGTCGCTTCAGAGATAGAGCAGCTGGTGGAAATCCGTCCAGAAGAGACTAAATTCAATCGTCTGTTGGAGATCTTAGGACAGATGTACAACGAAGATCCAGAAGCGCGCACACTGATTTTTGTGGATCGTCAAGAGGCCGCGGACAATCTTCTCCGCGAGCTCATGCGCAAAGCATACCTTTGCATGTCTCTTCATGGCGGCAAAGACCAAGTGGACCGTGATTCTACTATTGCCGATTTCAAGTCCGGGGTTGTTCCCATTGTCATTGCGACGTCTGTTGCAGCTCGAGGATTGGATGTCAAACAACTGAAGTTGGTTATCAACTATGACACTCCAAACCACATGGAGGACTATGTCCATCGGGCTGGCAGAACTGGTCGAGCCGGTAACAAAGGAACATGTATCACATTTATTATGCCAGAACAAGATCGGTATTCGGTTGATGTATACCGTGCATTGAAGGCTAGCAACGCTACGGTCTCAAAGGAGCTGGAAGATCTAGCTAATGGTATGTTCCATCTTAAACCTGGATTGTACTTAGAGTAAAGGCCTCATCCCTCATCCTACAGGCTTCCTTGAGAAACTCAAATCTGGCAAAGTTCAAGCTTCGGGATCTGGATTTGGCGGTAAAGGATTGGATCGTCTTGACAAAGAACGGGACGATAAGCAGAAGGCCGAACGTAAAGCATATGGGGAAGGAGAAGAAGAGAAAGCACCTGTAACTGAGGAGGCCCCCAAAGCTGCTGCTGGCGCAGACGATATGACATTTGGGAACTTCAAAGTTGAGATCAAACGAGGTCCACCTCCTGATTCTTCCAAGCTTGGCGGTGCAGCAAGTGTGGCAGCTCGCAAAGCTGCCCACGCGAAAGAGGAAGAGAAATTGCAGGTTCAGATGCGCGCTGCTGAGGAGGCTGCTAATAAAGCTGGCAAGGATACCCCTGCTTACAAGCAAGCTATGAGTGTTGTTGCTAAGCTGAATGCTCAAATAAGAGCTGCTCGATTGGTCCTACAGTCGCAAATCCAGTTTGAGGAACAAGTGGCAAAGAATGGTGTTAAACCTCCTGCTACTACTACTTCTACTGGGACCACCGACTCCTCAGATTTCCATGCTATTATTCCTATCAACGATTATCCGCAGAAGGCCAGATGGAGAGTTACAAACAAGGAGACAATGGTGCAGGTCTGTAATGTAATGTATTCCGCTATCAGCAGTTGCTAATCCTTTCTCAATCAATAGCTTGTCGATATGACGGGTGCTTCTGTTACAAACAAGGGGATATATTATGAAACTGGCAAAGAACCGCCATTGGAAGGACCGCCAAAGCTTCATCTCTTGGTGGAATCCAATGAGGAGTATAGGGTATGTTATTTTCTTTTTCATATGTGGAGCAACGCTCAAGCCGGCTATAGGTGGAACAAGCAGTGCGCGAGATCAAGAGGTTGCTCATCGAAGCTTCTGCAGCCGCGTTGCAAGCAGAGATGCGGAATCCCTCCGCCCCCTCGGGGAGATATAGTGTTATATAAATACTGTATCATGGTCAATTTTTCTGAACCGCTAATGTCTTTACAATTCTTACTGATTTCTTTCTTGCCTTCCTTTCCACATATGGATGGAACATATACCTTATTACGTTTGGTGAAACACACTTGCTTATTCGCGGTAAGCACGAAGCTTCTTGTTGTGAGGCCAGCAAGTTGTCAGCCTGGCAATTGTATCCAAAAGATACACAACTCTATAAATTCCCAAGTCAGTGAATAACAACCCTGTGTCGTTACAATGGACTGAGTACTTGGAAGGTGCCCCCTGTTGCTTCGGTTCCTTGTGTAGCGCAAATACTGCGTTTTGGTACTGCGTTTTGGTCCAGATTACTTATGGTTTTAGTTGTCAGGTCTGCAGTGCCATGCATTGCAATCGTCCCAGTCGCGGAAGTAGTAAGTTAACAAGAGTTCGGTCGTCATCATTTCGCTTCTTCTACTGTCCTTGTACATATGCCGAAAACACTGATGGCCCGTGAAGCTTTAAAATGTGAATTTGGAGCATAATAGCTAGCTATAGGTCTACAACAGGTATTAGTGATGGGTATTAGTATTATGTATGTCCATATCGACTATTGGATTAAAAAGGAAAAGCCACGCGAGCGAGTTGATCGAGCTCAAGCAGGCACACAACCCGCCTTATCCTTTGGAATCTTTAACTTTCAGAGTCTGCTACCTCTTCCATCTCCTTCCTTATCTCACAAGCCAACTATGCCTCAAGTACCCAAAACATTTCCGCCCCGCAGAACATCTAACGCTCCGCCTCCAGGTTTCAGAATTCCACCAAGACCCAAGCCCCCTCCAATCTCTCAACTTGATGCTGATGAGCTTCGCAGCCTACGGGACAGGAACAGTAGAATTCTAGCTTCGCCGTACGTCTCAGTTATGGCTCTCCGGGTGTAAATGGGATCTCCAGCTTTGCACCCTGCTTGTAACCAGCTGAATTAATTAATTGCCCTAGTGGTGCATCAACGTCAACTTATGTGCAGCGGATTGCTGGAGAACAGCTCGCTATCGAGGCAAGATTGTCGGAATTGGACGGTCTAAGGGCCATCAATACTGGCATCCAAAATATCACTATCAGCAGCGAGGGAATCATGAATATCGATACGCCTCAATCTAAACCTCTCAGCAGATCTCAAGCCGCTAAACGCAATGCATTATCCAAAGCTGTACGTTCCCGATCATATCTAACATTGTTGCCTCTCGTGTTCTTATATATCTTCTCTAGTCCATAGCTAGCAGGGTCGAGTCGGGAGGTGCATTCACTTTCGAAGATGCCATGCAGCTAGAACAACAAGCCTGGGCCCGGGATCGCGAGCGTCAAGAACGTCGTTCAGAGAAGAAAAGACTAGCGTGGTCCAAAACTAGTTCAGCCCTGACACGTCAGGAGCAGGAAGCCCGTATTCTTGCCTTCATGTCAGTCTTATCTCAGCTGAATATCTTAATTCAACCCATATTTATAACTTGAGATTCTGGACACTGGGCGTGCTAATAGGAACTATAAGCCCACCGAATCTGATTTGGAGGACGACGACGAGAGCGAGGATGAGAGTGATGACGATGACAATCCTGGAACTTGGTTTGACGACGAAGACGAAGACGGCATCAAGGGCCAAAATATAGTCTTGCCTGATGCAGAAGAGTTGACTGATATCATTCGTGTGGACGCAAGCAGAATTCCGTATAATATATTCTACGAAGGTCGGGACGATATATGTTAGCAACATTGTAACACGCATGCGCAGCGTAGATCCATCCATCTGTATTATATTTCTGTATCCTATCGAGCATGAACGGGGCAACTTCTTCCCCGTGATAACCAAGATGATAAACAAGCTATAAACAAATTATCAACAATTCTGTGCTAGAGTTAAACCTGATATGTCAACATACCATTGTGAAAGGAGCAGAAGCAGCTCAATCGAGCTACATTGGATCCTTTGATAAATTCCTCCAGGCAGATGACACCTGCAATGGAGGATCAGCAATATTCCTGAGATAACATATAACTAAGCTCACACTCAATACCAATCAAAGTGCTTTCTGCAGGCAGTTGATAGACAAGGTATTTGGCCGATTGAGGTGCAGAACTGGAACCACCCTCTAAGCAATTCTTGACATGAGCTTCTTGCTCGGTAGCGCTCCCCAACTCGTCCAGATTACGATTGCAGACTGGACATCTAGTAATACGACCTCAAATATAAATGATTTAACACGTATCATAACCATGCAAACGTACTCAGCAAGGTCGCTCAATTGCGAACTCGATTGCCTTCGAGACATCGGACTTGGAATGGACAAACGTTCCGAGTTAATGATAACACGTTCAAGAGAAGCAGTACGAGTTTGTAGTCTTGAAGGGACGTTCAAGTTAACTTGTTCAAAACATGATAAGCAGACTCTTTGTGGTCCGAATGTAGGTGTCGATTCAGGATATGCAGGATCGTGGACGATATCCGAGGGATCCAAGACAGCTCTGTATGAAGAGTCACGGTCACAGAATATTCGACCGCAGCGGCGACAATGCTATAAAACGATCAGAACCTGATGAACTGTAGCTGTGGCCAAAAATGTACAGACATGCTGTACAGAAGATAAGCCAAAAGGACCAACTAAGGCAATGGAACAATAACACGTACTCTTCGGACGATAAACGTGAAGCGACGCTGACATTCCCTGCACTGAGTAACAGTCTCGTCACGTTCCCATTGAGCATTGAGCTGGTGTGGAGATAGAGAAGTCCATCGATGTGTTGTCATTTTTTGTGGTGTATCATGAGTTGGTACTCTGAAGTCCGGTGCTTGGGATAACTGAGGCGTCAGATCTGCCAGAATGCGGGAACTGCTAGCCCTGTTATTGAAGTGAACGGTGGATCCAGATCGAATGGATGCTGGTCGAACACTGTCGATAGAAGCCACACCAGGATAATGGAATTCTTCCTCAGAATCTTCGTCCTCGTCACTATAGTGATCATCTAGAGACATCGATGTCAACCCCAACTCATCTTGATAGAGATATAAGCTTTCACCAGCGTCAGCCATTGTTAGACCTTGGGCACCGGCTGCAAGTCGTCTTCGATCCAGCTCACGGCTGTATGCATTAAGCAGAACTTCAGCCTGTGTCTTGCGCTCTACATCCCCGTCACCTAGATCAACATTGAATTAGTCAGTCGTCTCCGTGCATAAGTGCAAAGCAACTCACGGAGTATCCCTTGGCGCAGCTCCGTAGTAGCCCTCTCTAGCTTGGCAATTGTACGACGAAGTTCTACGCCAGAGGTTGCTTCCCCGTTCTCAGCATGAGTCCCAACTATGTATCTAGCTCTTGTAACATAATCTTGCGCTGAGGTCAACATCGAGGAGGGCATAAAATTCATTTCTTGGCCATCCGTGGGTCCGGTGTCACTGGAGGAGTCTTCGAAATATGGTATCATAACTCCATCAGCATCCAAATGATACAAATTACCATCCGGCTGAAGAAATGGGAGGGGCGGGATGTCCAACCTTCGACGCATAACTCTTACCCACCTTCGTCGTCTGACCCAAGCCTGAGTTGAACGAGATGAGGTTGAGGATGAACGTCTACTGCTAGGCCTTGATCTGGCGGAACCAGTGCCAGAAAGATTGGCCGCCACTGCGCCGCTACCGGATAACAAACGTTGTAGCTGTGGCGGCTCTTCACCAGTCCAACCATCATCGGGCTCTGTAAATGACTGCGAATATTGCCAGCCTTCCTCTGGATTCACGCTAGGCTGGGTTACATCCAGTGTCCAGTCCGAGCTATGGGGAGATAAGATCGACCAGGTGCGCTCGAAGGAAGCAAGAAACCTACAGCCAGAAGTGACTACGCTCCGAGCCTTCCACAGATCTTCCATGAGAGCCGGGAATGGGTAGCTCCCAGGGATTGTCTCTAGCTGGAAGCTGGACATCACTGCGAAAAGCAGGAATGGTAGAAGCTCTCGTCTCCTCATCTGGCTTGGGGAGCTTGAGCTCGAAGGGTGGATGGCGGCCTTGCTTGCCTAGACCAGAAGAAGAGAACTTGGGCCGACCACCAGAAACCGCTAAAGTCTTGATTCTCATGTCCAGTCGCTGATATTCGTACACGATCAAAGGAACCGTAGTATGTACTGCTAGTGGATTGAAGGAAACCGTAGTTCCTCTCCATTTTTCTGCTTCAGCCTTTTGCAGGACCTTCGGGACATGTCAAGACAAATAGAGCGTGATGAATAGTTGAGATTGTTACTTCACAAATCCAGATCTCAAAAACCGCAGCCGCTACGTCATAGGCTGTTTCACCCCAGTTATTTCTAACCAACGGGTTGGCGGACTGCTTGTTGAGGAGGTATAAAACAATGGGAAGATGCCCCTTTGAGGCCGCATTCACTGTGGATCGCGTGATTTCAATAGGAGTCCTGATGTTCGAGAAAATAGTAGCACCTACTCAAAGGAGTCCAACCTCCTTTGCTTCTGGCATCCACACCAGGAATACCATCAACTACTGATGCAGCATTTGCATCTTCACAAAGCCAGCGTACAATGTCAAGATAACCCTATGGATGCTCATGTCAGTGAATAGGAATGAGCAAACCGCTTATCTAACCTTAGAACACGCATTATGAAGTGCAGTCCAACCATCAGCATCACTGCAGTGTACATCTGCTCTGTCAGGCAGGAGGTATTCAAGAACAGAAAGATGTCCATTCAGTGTAGCCTTGTGCAAACAAGTTTCTCCTTCTTTGTCCTCTAAGTCTGGTATGGCACCACATTCTTCCACAACTAAACAATCAACTATTCAGACTGCAGGGCAAGTTGAAAATATGATATGTCCTCACGCCATCTTACAATATCCAAGCATCCTCGACTAGCAGCTGCGTGTAGAGCAGTTAGTCCAGTACGCGATGATGCATGATTTGCGAGCGCAAAGGGTTGCACATCCCCAATTTCAAGTGCACTGTGAAATAGCCGTTTGAGCTGGGTAAGGTCAGCAGAAGAAGCCTGAGAACAATGTAAACAAAAAGGTAAAGATGATGATAATACAGGAACACACTGCAGCGTAAAGTGCTTCTAGCTGGGCTGGTGAAGGCTGAGGAGTAGCAAGTGCCTGGGGAGCTTGGACATCGGGAGTCACTGATAGTTCTGGCTCTGGTACATTTGACTCTGCGCTGGGATATACGAATTGATCTTCATCCTCATCTTCATAGTGTTGACCTGCTTCCTCGAGTTCGGCACTTATACCAGTATATTTGAACTCTGTCGGTGATGATGGTTGACTAGGAGTCGAAAGTTGTGTATCTGATAGGCCAGACCTATATGGGTGTTTTTAGTGAGTTAAACTTTTGAGACTTTGTTGAAATGTACTCTGCTATAGTCGCCAGATGCGCAGCTGAGTCCATTGCCAGTGACCAAGACAACGAAAATTACGAGTGGTAAAAGAGAAACGAAAACGGTTAGCCTTTACTTAAGTAGCGACTTCGGGCCACGTGCAGCGTGTTTCTCTCGAATTATTATTATGTCGTCTTCTTTCTGGTCTGGGTGCCGTGCCCTGCTCTACTGGTCTCCTATGGCTATCATGTTCAACGATCATTTTTACACGTTGAAGACAGTATCAGGCCGAAGTATGCGGGTTAGTCTCATTATGCGCCGCATTTATTGCATCAGCCAGCCCTATCAAAACTCTTATTAGCCTACTCTGAATCCCGATACCTCTGCTTCAAATGACTTGGCCATATTCGACCGTTTCTCCATCCGTTTTCTCGGGCAATTGAACAGGGGTGATATCGTGATTTTTCCGTAAGCCTGCTCCTCTTACATGAACAAACATTTTTGAGTCATAGGTCGCCAACAGCTCTCCTTTGAACCCAAACAGAACCCTGGTAAAACGCGTCATTGCGTGTGAGGTAACTTCTTGTAACTTACCATTTGCATGCGAACTTGATAACATGTGACGCATAGGGTGACACTGTTCGAACGTTGCCTCCATATCCAGAATCTGAAGTCCAGATTCCATTTGGATATGTATGGGTTGAAGGTAGGTTCGCTCTACCATAAACTTGAGGAAAACGCTGATCCAGAACCAGGCGATGAGCCCTTCCGTGGTTGTGACAGCAACCAGTTCGGACCAGTAAGCCTCATGTCCATACCTTAAGGTATCCAAGGCTTATATCTCTCTGTAGCTCCCCCTGGGCTTGATCGATTCTAAGCTGCTTTTTCTTGTATGGCCTTTCTCGCGATGGGGAAATCCAGCTGTTCCTTCTCTACATAAGCTCTCTGACGGTCCTCTGAGGCGCTCACAAGAAGCTGCTATAGAGCGCGAGCATTGGCGGAATTCCCGAGTTTCAATCCAGCCTCGATGATTCATCTTAGATTTGCTCTGTCCATTTTACCGCAGTTTTAGCGCTCCTAGTTCTGGTGCTCAACCCTCCAGTTGATTATTCACTCTAAGTTCTGGTGTTATCTCCTCCCCTGAGTATCGAGACGGCCGCTGAGCATGGATCTCACGCCCACCATCAAACCGTTGTTCCAAGCCCAGGTTATAAACCATTGGCGCTAATCTCTCCCTGTTTGAGGAACGAGCCGGTGGCTAAGGGCAAGCTTGAAATTGGAGAGAAATGCAGGGGCATGGAGAGTATGATTTTGAATGGATCGTATCTCTACCAACCTTTCTAGTTGATTGTATGAGAAATCTCGTACAGCTACAAGCCGTGTCAGTTGAGCAAATTTGCAACGGTTATTCGACTATGGCGCTGCAGGTACCTGGCCTCTCTCAGGGCAACAGAGTTGGCGCCGTTGGCAATGCATCTGTCTTTATTGATACTCAGTTGACTATTGAACTTAGATACGTCCATACATCGGTCATGAAATACTAGGACTGGTTGCCGGATTGATATACGCATGTGTGTAGGATTATTGAATGTGAATCCCGTTTTTGAAGAGATGATGTATGAAACGATTATATTGGGCTGAATTGATCGAACTGCATCAGCGATAACTAGATATGTAAAGCCCATTGCCCCAAGAGGTCGTCAAAATAAAAAGTCAGCCGTTATAAATAAGATGTTCAAGTTCTTTCCTTCTTCCCCTGGACTTCAGCTACTCCGCCAAACCAAACGCCCCATTAACATTCCTTCATCCAACACTAGAATCAACAAACTCATGTCAACCGTGGCGCCTGCTTTGACTAACATCGTGTCTAAACCAGGCGATCGCTCCAACCTCATCCCGTTTTCTTCTAGGCTCAGGGATGGTCGTGCGCTTGCTCAAGATGTGTGGTCCATCTTCAAGTATAAATTATTTTATCTTAATATGTCAAGTGCTTATACACACCCATCGTGTCTAGTGCTGCTAATTTACCGCCAACATGCATTAATCTTGGCCAAGGCTATATGAACTTCGGTCCTCCGGCATGGGTCAAAGAGGCAGCAGAAGAAGCACTCTCTACTGTTGCCGCCAACCATTATTCACACCCCAAAGGGCGTATTAGGCTTCGTAATGCTATCAAAGACTTTTACAGTCCCCTATTCAACAGAGATCTTGATGTCGAGTCGGAAATTCTGGTCACCAGTGGTGCCAACGAAGGTGGGCTTGCCTCATATCTTCTATATCGAATTCAGCTCTCTCAACTCAACTGTACGTAGGCCAGTACTCTGTCTTCACGGCATTTCTTGAACAAGGCGATGAAGTTATCATGTTTGAGCCCTATTTTGACCAGTATCTGCCTTCTGTGACTTTCAATGGCGGAAAACCCATTTACGTACCGTTGCACCCTACCAAATCCTCTGGAAAGCCATCAAGTAATGATTGGATTATAGATTTTTCCGAGCTTAGGTTATTTTGTCGCCAATCATTGTTTTCGTTCACTCATCTCTCATTTTACAGACGATCAATCACCCCGAGAACAAGAATGATTATAGTAAACACCCCTCACAATCCGATTGGCAAGGTTTTCACGAGACAGGAATTGGAGGGTATTGCAGCACTTGCTGAGGAATTCAACCTTCTCGTTATGGCCGATGAGGTGGTAAGCAAACATCGTGCCTGTATTGTTCTCATTTTGATGGTATAAATAGTATGACTGTCTGGTCTACGACAAAGAACATGTACGATTCGCAACGCTCCCAGGCATGTGGGATCGTACCGTGACTGTAATGTCAGCCGGAAGTAAGTCCTTCACTCGCATCCAGCCTCGGCCCATTTCATACTTTAGGACAGAGGCATTTGCTTGCACTGGATGGAGAGTAGGCTGGTTGATCGGCCCTCCGTCCATCATCTTTCCTACATTAGCTGCGACAACGCGTATTGTATTCTGTACCAACTCTCCTCTTCAAGAAGCTGCTGCTGCTGGGCTAGAACAAGCGAGAAAGCATAAATTCTTCGAGACTCAGGTTGCGGAATATGACGAGAGAAGGAAAATCATTTGTGATGCCTTCGACAAGCTCGACCTGACATACTATACTCCTGATGGCACCTACTTTGTCTTGCTGGTATATCTCTGCTGGTCATATTGCTAAATGCAAAATCTGACTGCTTTACAGGACATCTCCGATGTTGAATGGCCTGAAGACTATGTTTTCCCGAGTAGCTTGGACGGTCGAGGCCGCGATTTCAGGGCTTGCTGGTTCATTGCCGAAGCTGTTGGTGTTTCGAGTATTCCTGTTAGCGAGGTGATACTCCCAACCTTCCACCCTAAGCGTCGCGCTAATCATTCTTTTTCTAGTTTTATTGTGAAGAACATGCCAGCATCGGGGAAAATTTTGCTAGATTCGCATTCTGTAAAGACACAGATACACTGCGCACTGCAGCGGAACGTATCCAATCTCTGAAGAAATATATACGCAAATAGACTAATGGCATCTGTCGTACTAAATATATACATAGATTATTGGCCTGCAAGCTGCGTATCAACTGCCAATGTCTTCTGCTTCTCTGATTCCCATGACTGCTCTAGTTTATCTGCCAACCTCGATAGAAAGACGCTACCTTTACCTGAGCCATTGTTGTAGTACACCGGATTGCTTGACACTCTCCTCCTAAGGAAAGTGAAAGCCAGTGCATCAACAGTTTGTTGTCGGCTATTGATAATCTCTCGTTGCCTACAATGCTGGTACCATCTATCCAGTGTGTTGGTCTCCAGTAGCTGAGACTCCAGCGGAAGTCCATCATGCATAAAACGAAGAATGGTTTCCTTACTTTCCGCCTGACAGAACAAATAAAAGTGGCCCTCATCTCCATGATGCACAGCTCGACTCTGCATTCGTATGAGTTCTATCAGCTGGTAGTCGCGCACTTGCCGCCCCAAGCCACCACGTTCAATATGGATATACTGTGTGCCCATCACAACAACCACAGGGGCTCGTACGGGTAATATCCAGCAAGCATCACGAGGCACGATGAGGACTCGAATAATCCCTTCCGCATATAAGCGCAACATCAGTTTACGATCCTCTTTATGTATGCTCGCATGGAAAAAACCAACTCCTCGAGTGATGATATCAACGAGCGTGGAGTCGATAAGCCTCACAAGATGATTTTCCAGTAGTTCTTCAGAGACACCTTCGGGCAAAAAGCCTTTACTTGCAACATTTTGTAAAGCGCACTGTGTTATCAAATCAAGTGCTATCGAGCGACATTGGCCGAGTGATGGGATAAAGATGATGGAGGAGCCTGAAGCGGAGGATCGACAAGCAGCATATACTGGTTTTGTCATTGCCTTAAACAGGGAAGCGGAGTGAGGGATTTTGAATGTCTGAGTATGAATATGGAGTGACTGTTCACGGTCGCGCGGTTGAAAGCTGTGTAAAGTAGCTGGATATACATCGAGCCAATCCGCAAGATCAGCAGGATCATTGAGGGAACTAGAGATCCCAACAAAACGCGTACGCTGGCTCTGAGTTGCACATCGCAGCATGGAGACAGCAAGCTCATATTCTGAATCCAGGCGTTCCAGGTTATCACAGATGACTGTGTTGAAAATGCCTCCTCGGTTCTGGGGTCTCGTGGCTGTGACAGCCTTGAGCAGTTGAGAGGAACTGATAACTCGAATCACTCTTCCTTGAGCCGGAAGAAAGACATTCTCTGGGTTGCCTGCAATGACCTGGATTGATATTTGGAGGGTGCCGCAGATGGGCCGGAGCGAGGATGCCCATTCGGAAGAAATGTCATGCGCAGGCGTCACAGCGAGAATAATGGTATCAG